>JAAGKR010007694.1:0-35164 GCA_011419295.1 Clarias macrocephalus | reverse complement strand
GAGCCCCGTTGCCACACCCCATACTACCCAGCCACGCATGAATTGCAGGGTAGCGCCAGGAAGTGTATCCGGTATAAAACCTGTGCCAAGTTGTTTGCGGATTGGATGGTCCGTTGTGGCGGATACTTGATGGGATGAGCCGAAAGAAAGTTTAAATTATATTACTTTAATTCAATGTTATTTGTATAGCGTTTTAACAACGGTCATTGTTGCAAAGAAGCTTTACAGGATCAAAAGAAAATGATGGAAAAATATAAAATGTGAGAAAATGTGTGTAAAATCAGAATGATCAGATTGTCCCAGATGAACAAGCTGATGGCGACGGTGGCGAGAAAAAACTCCCTGAGGTGGAGACAATAGGAAGAAACGCAAAGAGGAACCGAACTCAACAGGGAAGCCATCCTCATCTGGGTGAGGTGAGAGTCAGGGTCGTTATTGGAGGCTCAGGTAGACTGTAGGAAACTCCAGTCCTGAAATTAGGGGACTTTTTAAAGGAATGTGAACACATGTTTAACCGCTACAGGCTGCAAAGTGCTAAAAGGTACAATTTAAAAACTGGTTGTTTATGTAACAGGCTCAGCAGCGACCTCATTTCCCCTCTCGTCTGTTCCAACCACTCAGCATTCAGCACCAGCAGGATACTATAAGACGTTCTTAGAAATAAATATATAATAAAATGATAGGAGGCTCGAGATAGTTGCACTGGACTGTGTATAGAAACTCTTTTAATCTCTAATCTGTTGCTGTGCACATAGAATAATTTACAGTAACGTAGAGTCATTTTAGTGTCATTTTTCCGTTTAAACAAACGCTGGAAAATCAAGAATGAAGATGTGAAAACTATCTTTAATCTTTTATCATCTGTATACAATTTTCTATCTCTCTCTCACCTTGATGGTGACGGGGAATGAATAGATAAGATCATCAGGAACGCCGTAGGAGTTTCCGGTTGAGTACACGCCCATGGAGACAAACTCGCCCTATACAATACAAAACACAAAGTGTGTGCAGGGGGAAAAAAAAAAAAAAAAAAACTAAACAGCAACATTCAGGTTAATCTGGAAATGTGATCGAAGCCTGTTAAACTCAGCATATCGGAATAATTCTAATAAGGCGTGAACACAGAAAACATTATACAAAGACGAGACAATAATAGTGAAATTGCAGGAGGACGAGTCACACATGAAACACTAGGTTGGGTGACACAATAGGTCTTGGTCTCTATATATAGCAGGTAATAATGTATAAGCAGGTGATCATATCATGGCGAAAGAACGCGTGTGAACATGTGCACAGGAGAATATATTAAACCGTGTAGCGAACACCGTGGATTTCATTGTGCATGAGGAATTCAAGTGGAAAGTTTCTAGTAGAGCTGTGAATTCTTAGAAGTTAAAAAAAAAAAAAATATATATATATATATATATATATATATATATATAAACTAAATGATGCTAATATGCATTAAAATGCCTTGCAATGGATGGTGTTAATTTGATTTTGTAAATGTCATTTCTTATACATAATGAAACCTTGCATTGCGAGTAACTTGGTCTGAGAGAGTTTTGCAAGATTTCTAAGAAAATTCTTTACTTAATAAGCGAGCAAGGTCTTGATATACGAGCGCTGTAGACCGTATGAGCTTTTTCTGTCATTTGCCGAGTGTCACGTGATCACAACTGAGCTAATAGTTCTTCTCTCTCTCATGCTGTGGGATTGTGGGTAATCATCTCCCATGCTCTGTCTCAGCGCGAGCGCGTCATTTGTATAGTCAACATCCGTGCACGTGCTTACTGTTTATTAGAACATGTGATTACAACATGTGTGTGCACGCGTAAAAAGCATTTCTTTTTTTCTCTGGCTCAGTGTAGTGACTGTTCTTTAGTAACAACGGCCTGCTGTAACAGCCTCCGTGGGGAAAAAAAAAGATTATAGGGAAGTTAAAATTAGGGTTTTCTAAAAATAGTAAAAAAAAAAAAAATAAAAAAAAAAAAAGTGAATTCTGAATCAAAAACCGACTCTTTTAACAATCATGGAACAAAAAATTAAGTTAATTTGGATAATCGGTTAAATCGCACAGCTCTAGTGTCTGTGAGAGTGAAACACCGTCTGTGCTGTGATGTAACCAGACAGGATTAGACGCAGCAGACCTCGGCAGTGCCGCTCCACAGGTCCCTCATGTGGTCACAGATGGCCTTGGCAGCAGACATGGCGCTGGAGAGCTTGCGAGCCTTGATGACTGCCGCTCCACGCTGCTGAACCGTCTGAGGAAGACACACACACACACACCACAGGAGAGCGTTTACAACCACGGACAAAAGCTGAAAAACGTGTCATAACCGTTACGAGAAATTATTTACTGCAATTTTCTCCTTTTACCTTTGCATATGTTTTATTGTAAATACGAAGGCGAGTCAAATGGCGGGCATTTCCCCAAGCGTCGCGCGATTAATCGCATCAAAACCGCTATCACTAACGATAATGAGACCGTTACACAAGACAAATAGATTTCAAGGTCCTGAGACAGTCGAAGTCTTTTGCTTGGTGCAACAACTCCTTCCCATGTCCAGATTCTTCTTTAAATAATCTTTTTTTTTCTTCAACTATTTAAACCCTGCAAATGGACTCCAGAGCGACTTACTGTTTTTCTCGCTCAGCGGCAACTTGGTGGCGCCGGGATTTGAACCTGTCCAGTCGTCCGATGCATTACGCACTGATCTAGCCCCGCTTTAAACCTCATTTTTTAATTTGACGTTCCTTGTACAGTTGGAAACTTGCCTACAAAAGTGGAGGCGTGTCTCTAAAACCTGTTTCACATTTTCTTTTTTCATAATAGTGAGATGTCTCCAAACCCAAAGGCTTGTCTCAAAAACACAAGGAAACAATTGCGGATAATTGCACTTCCGTGTCCTGGCAACACGCCTTCTCTTGATTAGATTGCACTTTTGTTTCCTCGGACCAGTCCGAAGGCGTGAAACACTTCTAATTACTGCCAATGTCTTTCAGAGTCTTTCACTTTAATTTATAAAAAGCTTGACAATGACTTTTTACATTCTAATGCGCATAGCTGAACTTATTAAAGCCATCAATCAATCTGGCAAAAAATATTTATAGTATTGATACCATATTTTTAGACTTGTGCATCAACTTTGTATGCATGTTTATTTATTTATTTTATTTGTGCATGTATTTATTTAAGCCAGTCTACACATGATAATCTTACAGTACTTACAGTAAAGACTTCGCGTCTAAATGCACGACGTTAACAACTACACATCGGCAAGCGTGTTGGAAAGCTAGCGAATAAAGCGGCTACACGTGGCTCCTACAGCGCTGGATGTGAAGGGTGAGACTCACAGAGATGAAGTCTCCGTTCAGCCAGTTGTCGTCCTTGACGGCGTCGTACGCGGTCACCTCTTTGCCCCCCACGTTGACCTTGCCGTGGTGCGCGTCAGGGTACTGCGTGGATGAGTGGTTCCCCCAGATGATCACGTTCTTCACGTTGTTGGCCGGAACACCGCAGCGTATCGCCACCTATAGGACAGCAACGTGAACTGCAGCTTAGGACAACCAAACCCAAGCGCTGGCGTTTACGTTCAATTTTTTTTTTTTATTAGCGCCATTCTTAAAAAATAAAAAAAACATGTTTTTTGTCATTTTAATTTTGATTTTTAATACCAAAACTAAATACTGACTCTCTTACTACGGTTACTGTATTTTAAAATCAGTTTAAAAAATTATAATAATCAACTTCTGCTACAGTAAATAAACAGAGATCACAAGATATTATGGAAAGCTGCTATTAACTCACTCAAGACTGACTAGACTGGTTAGACTATTAACATCCTTTAGATTTTCCGGACACAGAAGTTTTCCTAAGGTCTATAACCCTTTTTTCTGCTTTCTTGTTAACGTGCATCTTCTTATCATCAGGAGACAGATAAAAAATAAGGAAAGATAAAAGGGAACGAGCTCGCAATTCAAAAGTTAATCAGTTCGTCTACCTCAACGCTGTGACGAGATTATATTTTGACATTCCTCTTGGTTTTACTTGGACCAAACCACTTAGGTAATGCAGGAGCAGCTTGTGTGTGTGTGTGTGTGTGGATAATCTTATGACAATGTTAAAGCGAGTTACTCATGCTGGATTAGTGGTTTGGATAATCTCAGGCTGATTTTAATTACAACAGGAGGATACTATGAATAGTTACATGATGTAGTGATTAGTGATATTTATGTTTTGTGTGTGTGTGTGTGTGTGTGTGCGCGTGCTCGCACCTGAGCCATGGCACGGTTATGGTCCAGACGAGTCAGGCAGGAGAAGTTCTCTTTGGGGATAGACGGAGCAGATTTAGCCGCGATCAGGCAGTTGGTGTTGGCCGGGTTTCCCACCACCAGAACCTACGGAGAAACAAGATGGACAACAACAATGTAAAGGTTGAAATCTCAGCTTCTTAAAATTTTTTATTTTATTTTATTATATAGAGCACAAACTACATGGACTGTACAAAATCATTTTCTTGAGGGATTGTACACTTTCTTTCTTGGCTGATCTAAGAAACCGATTTTAAACCAGTAAACAGGAAGCAATACCCAGCATGACTCAACACAAAGGTAGTAAACAAATGGAAATAAATCAAGTAACACCTGAACATTTGTTCGGTCTAAATCCCGACCCTGCAGTAATGTGTCTCCATGGCTTTTGCAGTTCTTTTACACACTTATTCATTACACGTAAAGTGAAATATACAGTATATCGCAAAATAGTAGGATATTTCCTAAGACCAATCATAAAAATACTACAGTAATACTATACAGAAATTCTGATTCTCTCATGCACACGGTACTCGGTCGGAGGGCCTTTAAATGAAATAAATGATTGCATCAGTACGGCATGTTATGCAGGCGTGGACCAGTCGGTGGCACTGCTGAGGCGCTATTGAAGACGAGGTTGCTTTAATGGCAGCCTCCAGCTCGTCTGTACTGTTGGGTCAGGTGTTTCATCTTCCTCTTTCTCCATGAGGTTCAGGTCAGACGAGTTGTCTGGCCAAATCAAACACAGCAACATCGCCGTCAGCAAACCAGTTAGTGTTAGTTTTGGCACCGTGGACGTGTTTATCAGCAGATTGAAGCATGAAGCGGTCTAAAATATCCTGGTAGAAGGCTGTGTTGACCTTGGACACGGTCCAGCATTACCAACAGATGATATGGCAC
Organism: Clarias macrocephalus; assembly: GCA_011419295.1. Classification (NCBI taxonomy): domain Eukaryota; kingdom Metazoa; phylum Chordata; class Actinopteri; order Siluriformes; family Clariidae; genus Clarias; species Clarias macrocephalus. Next base: position 29,950 of record JAAGKR010007694.1, on the reverse strand, counting down.
CAGATTATCCCAGACTGCCGGAACTTCAACCTGGATTCTGTGCATTTTCTCTCTGACTCCGACCTGTAGCCTATTGCCTGAAGACGTCCGTGCATGGTGGCGCTTGATGCGCTGACTCCGGGCTTTATTTCCCTTCCAGTCAATTTTTCATGAACATGCTTTGACACGACTCTCCGCAAACCCAGAGCCCGTCCTTCGAGGGAACCTACTGTGCTTTACACTCCTTGTGGAGGGTGTCGATTCCAAGAAGACTTTAAAAACAAGCTGCTCCACATGCTTGTCAGAAGACACTCTACAGTTTACTTAATTACACCAACACCTTCACTGATCATGTTTATTAACCTTCAAAAAGTTTTTATTTTTTTAAATGTTTTATTATTTTTTTTAGAATCAAGTGACATGCGTGCAAAAATAGCCATGAATTAGCTTCTCAAGTCATCTGTTGATCAAAATACAGGTCGTTCCCGACTCCTGAACCAGTTCTATTCCAGGAGCATGTTTATAAGTCGGATTTGTTCTTAAGTCCGACAAAGTGCTTCTTATATCCGTGACTCGAATGTTCATAAGTCGGGGACTACCTGTATTACACAACTTTAAAACCCCTTCACTAATCATGTCTATTAACCTGCTATTAATTGTCTATTAGCTTCTCAACACTCATCTGCTCCCCTACAAGTCAAGATATACCTTATTTTACCGTTTACTACAGAGAGTTTACGTTGGCCTGTAAGCGAGCTGGTCTCTTGCTGCTAAGGCCTTTGGGATATATCCAGGAGACGTTCCTTCCTCTACATGCCAACACCCAGAGACACAGACACACACTCCTTCGAGAGCGGCCTCAGGTGTTGCTTGTTGTGTTCGTTTCCGTCCTATACACTCAGAATCACACCACACACTGTGATACACTAAACAGGCCTGTAGTAATATGAGGAAAGTAGATCATATAAAACGACGATTATTTTGGATTAATGTACCATAGAACTCCGGTATTATCCACTTCCATGATTAACTGTGATTTAATTATACAGGACATGTATAGTGTGTTGTTTAGCTCGAGCGTGTGTGGTCTGCTTAACCCCTATAGAGTCGCTGCTATGTTTATGCAAAATGTTATAATATTATTTCAGTTTTGATGTTTCACATCTCATAAAAAAAAAAACAACAACATGCATCTTATGCATCAGAAGTCTTCCTGTTTGCAAACGTATCTTTTGGGACCAATGGGGTGAAATGTTAAAGTAAAGAACTATGCAAAATGTACAGATTAGTACAAAACATGCAGCAGCGCCCCCTTGTGTCCAACTTGCACACAGGTTTCGGCCTCCCTTGACAATATGCAGAGCGTAACAACAAGTGAATCTTGAGATTAGACAGCTGTATAGTCACCTTGACCGTCTTCTTGGCGTACTTATCCAGCGCCGCGCCCTGAGACTTAAAGATGGCCACGTTGGCCTTGAGCAGGTCTTTCCTCTCCATTCCCTCCTTCCTGGGCATGGAGCCCACCAGGATGGCAGCATCCAGGTCCTTAAACGCGACTTCCTCTTTATCTGTCGGGATGACCTCTACACACACACACACACACACACACACACACACACACACACACACACACACACACACACACACACAAAACCTCCTGCTGTTAGGCATGTCCAGGTACGCCAGTGAAAAACCTTTCATGAACTAGATTTGTCAAGTTTTCTCCATCCAGATCCTAATTATTTTACTACACACTACTTCTAGTCACATGTACGGTACATGTCTTATGTAATTTGAACAGATTTTGTTACTACGTCTAAAGGCATGTCTTATTAACTTATAGTAGATTGTAAATAATGTATGCAGTATATAATTTATTAAAAGTAAATTTTTTACATTTTTTTTATAAGCTCTATTTCAGGATCATGTTCGTAAGTCGGATTTGTTCTCAAGTCCAACAAAGTCTTGTACGCATTTGACACGAAAATAGAACGTAAAGCATACCAATCCACGTGACTAAATCGCTGCCCCCTTTCCACACACTGCCTTCATGTGGCCAGAAACTGTAATTGCACCCAAGGAAATGAACGTCACACGTCAAGCGTCTCTTCGCCTTTAAATCGCGAGGGGAATCCCAGATGCCATTTTGAGTGGTTTTCCAAAATTAGGATTATTCACCATCAGGACTGATTCATTGAAACATACACTCAAAATACAATATATAATTGTATTTGTATAATATTGGTATCTGGTGCACTGCATCTGGTGTCTATTTCTTGTACAATACACGTGAGCTACTTCTACAAATCGGCAAATGTACATAGAACCACGGTCCGTTCATATCTGCGAAAATTCTGTGGCAACTCGAATGTTCGTAAATCGGGGACTATCTGCGTCTTAGAATAAGGTACTTGGATGTGATTAAATATTTTCAGATCTGGTTTGAACTTCTCAATGCATATTAAAACTGACTTGTGTTTCTGTGTGTGTTTTCAGCCGTGCGTAGTTTACCCTTCAGAAGTGGGAGCGCGCAATCCTGCAGCTCCATGACCACGCCCCCCAGCGCAGGCAGCATGGGAGTGATGTCCAGCAGCACCAGGGAAATAGGCTGACGAACGGGAACAAAGCAGACGAAGAGGGTTAGAGTAAAGTCATTTATTACTCTAAGCGTTAAAAAATGCCTCTCACTGCTATAAATACATATTTTGTAAAGATGTAAATATTTATTATAGAAATAGACCACGTTATAAACTTCTCATCAGGTTAATGCCGCATTGTGTTATTGTACTAGAAATACAGATCAGAAAGTCAGACTGTTACAGTTTAGTGGTCCACACTGCAACGTAATGGTACAGGCTTAGCATACGGTTTAGTGCTTTTTTTTAATGCAAAATGGAACACAGCCACTTTTCATACGCTATCTCGTTGTGTAAATTCAGCTCTGCATTTACCTGATCTTTGCCAAACACGTCTCCCTTGGCGATGCCGAACAGCAGGGAGTAGGCGATCTGCCCAGCAGCGCCGGTCACTAGAACTCGGAGAGGCTCAGCCTGCGACGGGAGGAAATAAAAAAAGTATTAATGTCACATTAAGGATTAGAAATGGGGGATTCATTTGGTTACGTCTCATGCTTCATATATCGCTGCACTGAGTCTAAAATCAGTTTCTTGAATAAATGTATACATATTTTTGCATTTCAAGTGATAAAAAGCTGCAGTTCCTCTAGCATCCCGCAGGTGGCATGCTCCATCAGGTAGGAGCTAACAATTTGCTAAGGTTGTTTGAAATCGTTTGGAATCTAAAACAAAAATGTAAAAAAATCCTTAATATTAAATCTGTAACCGCAATACTAACGAGATCGACACAGAGGTATCGCGATTAACCCGTTTCAGGACGTCCCTGGTGATTCCCGGCCCTGTTAAGGATGAATGAACTGATAGTATAGCGTCACTGCTTCCAGGCCACATGGATTAGTTGCAGTGTTAAAAGCTCTATGAGAATAAAATTTACTTAAATAGACTTGTCTTAGAATTATTGGGTAGCAGATCGAAAAACAAAACCAGAGCAATGTTGCATATGAATTAAAAAGAGGACTCTGTGAAGGTCAGGTTGCACATTAACGTGAGCTGATCAGGTCAACTTTCATAAATAGAAGCAAGGACGTGATACAAGACACTTTGAAATTCTTAGTGACCAAAATAGTAACAGCAGAAGAAAAATAAAAATCTTTTCCTTTACAGCCACACATCTGTATCCATGGCAACTGACTTTCAACAGCCACAAAAATATCCCACTAACTTCCAACATGTATAAAATAAAGTCTTAAAATTTTTTTTTTTTAAAAACCTAGCAACATAATACATGTTCAATTATCAGAAGTTCCACTGATTATTTAACATCTACAAGAGCAAAGTTACTCAAAAAGAAACAAAAACAAACAAACAACAACAAAAAAAAACAACAACGTAAAACTGATGATTTCTAATGAACTCCATAAAAATGTTTTATTGTTTATTAAATATTATTCATATTCATCACAGGTAATGTATGAACAGTCAGCAATTTATGTCAATAATTTAAGTACTTGTCTCTAAATTTCTTTAAATACTTTTTATTTATAAATATTAGTAAACATCCCCTTAAACATGTAAACGTGGTGTTAGCCTCAATACAACATGGTACATTTAATAGTTAAATAATATTAAACTAATTTATGTTATTAATTTATATTAATAATATTATATTAATATATTAATATTATTAATACTAAATATTAATCGTTTAAATATTAAACCTCAATATAACAATATGTGGCAAAATAATCACAATTTTATCGTTTGGCCCTGATTTTCTAGCTTTACTTTTTACTTTAAAACCATTTTCAGGAAAGACAAAAGGAGTAACAGACTACAAATACCGTTACCGGGTGTGTCGAATAATTACTCAGACATGTCAATCAGACTGATGATCTCACAGCACAGTTTACTGACTGTACAAATTCACAGACATCACACACAATGTTCTCCACACAATCTTTAGAAGCTCTTAAGCCACTATTCAAGGAAACTTTATTTACTGTCTGGGTAAAAAAAAAAAAAAAAAAAAAAAAAAAAAGCTGTGCACTTCATTCAGTCAGCTTTGACATGCAGTATCAGGTTCATGTGTGTAAATGACTCCTCATGCTCCACAGAACCACTCACTCACTCACTCTCACTCACTTATCATCTATACAGCTTTATCCTGTATACAGGGTCGCGGGGGGCATGGAGCCTATCCCAGGAGACTTAGGGCACGAGGTGTGGTACACCCTGCACAGGGTGCCAATCCATCACCAGGCACACATACACTCACAACCTATAGGCCATTTGGGAACACTTATAAAAAGATTTAAAATTGAATTATTTGGCACATGTACTTTACAGCACAGCGAAGTGATATTTTCAAATTTCCCAGTTAGGAAGCTGGGGTCAGAGCACAGGGTCAACCAGGATACAGCGCCCCTGGAGCAGATGGCGTTATGGGCCTTGCTCAAGGGCTCAACAGTGACAAACTGGCGGTGCTGGGGCTCGAACCCCCGACCTTCCGGTCAGTAACCTAGTAACCCACAGCCTTAACCCACTGAGCCCTAACCTGCCCTCCGATTTTCTTATGGCCACACATGTATTGAAATCTTACTTTCACTATTAAACATATCTCTGGAGACACAATTAATCCCCCAGGAGACACAAGGGGGGATTCACACTGGACAGGATGCCAATCCACCGCAGGGCACACACACATACACATACACATACACACACACACACATACACATACACACACACACACATACACATCACACATACACATACACACACACACACACACACAATTAACCTAACCTACATGTTTTTGGACTGTGGGAGGAAACCGGAGTACCCGGAGGAAACCCACCAGGCAAACTCCATGCGCACACACACAGACGGGAATCGAACCCGGACCCTAGAGGTGCAAGGCGACAGTGCTAACCACTAACCATTTGATAATGATTTGAAGGATTCTTAACCCAGTTCCAATGATTTCAAATCTCCATAGTTGTTGTCTTTTCTTCATTCGTCCCAATAGTTTGACTCTTATGAAATGACGACCCACTTTTTTTTTTTTTGGTCACGCAGTGGAGCAGAAGCTTCCTGTTAAACCAGTCTGATCACAAAAGAGCATTAAAATCGACTCTGATCAGAAAAAGACATAACACTCATACACATTATTACTACCTCACCTGTTAAATGTCTCAATAAGGCATGCAAAATGATCAAAAACCTACCATGGTGTAAGATTTCGTCCTGCAAACACAATGCGTCGCTCTGCCACTTGATTCGGAGGTCACCTCTATTTCTTTTACCGGGCTCGGTCAAGAGGCGGGGTAGTGACGTTTACCAGAGATGCATTATGGGAGATGTAGTTCTCGGTACCGAGGTAGAAAACGTAATGCTTGGTATTTAAACTACATTTCCCAAAAAGCATTTAGATTAGTTGTTCTTTTTACAAATATTACTGTTATTTTTAACGATTATTTGTTGTCAGTTTGAGGTTAATAATCCAACTTTGCACTTGTGTGTGTGGAATATTTTTGTGTTTTATTTAAAAACAATCGTATTCTATTTCCCCAAAACAAACATTTTATATATAAGCGCGGTGAGGTGCATGTTTTACGTTCTTTAATATTACACCAGGAGTTTAGCAACTTAACCAGAATTTTTAAGATAAATATTTTGGTTAAAATGTGGGTTTTAAAAAAAAGATATACGTAAAATACGTAAAGGTTGATAAAAAAAAAGTCGCACGAGCGCGTCACGAAATCGGGTGAGCGAACCCGGAAACTGTAATTCAACCTGACCGTAATTCTTCGAGTAGATGGACACTGCACAAACCAACAAAAAAAGGGGGGAAAGTTTGGCTCGGTTGCCTGGAGGCGACACAGAAACCGTGATCTCACCAAAGCATATACGTTAATGAGAGATTTTTTTTTTTTTTTTTGCTAATGTGAGTGTTTGCATTGTTTTAAACGCGATAAGAAAACCATAAATCCTGTCTTCGAATGTCTAGACAAATAATACACATATTAACAACAACAAAATGATAATGTTTTGAACGCAGAGGAATGGTCGTCATCTCCAAACCAAAACATCTGACAACATCAAACCTAAGAGACTGCTAGACTGGAGGTAAGGTTCCCCTGTTTCCTCAGTATCCTAGGATAATAGTATCCAATTATTTCATTTTTCCCCCCTAACGTGTTTATATTATAAACATTCCGTGCACGGTTTTTATTTTTCATTTCCAAAAATCATGCAACGTTTAAAGAGTAAACTAAATTACCATTTAAAGTTTACTTTAGAGATGTAAGTTTTGTAAGTAAGTAAGTCTTACTTTTGAGTACACATAACCACTGTAGAGTAACAGGTAATAAATATGCTTTAAATGGACGTTATCGCGATATTACCGTTACGATACACGTTATCGTGAGCTATCGCGATATTTCAATGTGGTAAGTTTTGTAGATGAAGCGCACACGAAAAAAAATACAAAAAGTGTAATGCTTGTTTTTTTTTATTTTTTTATTTTAACGTAACTATACAAAATAACTACAGGGTGGTATAAAAAATGTAGAGATCTGGTAGTTTTCGCCGCATGTCCTCCCTCAGGTGTCATAAAAGCTGGCAGGAGAATTGATGCCGAATGTGGAAAAAGATGATTAGCATGCGCTCGGTTGAGCTTCCTCGGTTATGGAGTTGAAGGGCTCTTCCACTCTAAAGACTGTTGCTTCGTCTCAGAGTCGTATCCATATACCCAAGTCTCGTCACCGGTGATGATCCCCGACATGAAGGACGGGTCACCACGGCATGCTGATGGAGTTCTTGGCAGACTTTGATGTTCCTTCTGCTCCTGAGTCAGCAGCCTGGGGACGAACATGGCAGCGACACAGCGCATGTTCAAATCACATGTGAGGACTGCCTGGACTGTCCCAAATGACATGGCAGCAATGTTGTGGATTGTTCTCTGATGGTCATCATGCACAAGTTGCCGCATGGTTTCGACATTTTCAGGGATTTGAGCTCATTGAAGGTCTTCCTGACGTCTAATATCAAACCTTTTTGATACCACCTCGTATGAAGCAGTCATATAAAAATAAAACATTTGCCTAAAAACAAACATGAGTGTATAAAAATAATGTCACCGCGACATTTTAAACACTCGTCCTATGTGAACTTTACTTTGATTAAAGAATATTTCGTCTTTTCTTTGGAGAATCTCTTCCTAACTGTTGTGTCTCTGTCTTTTCTACTCTCTCAGTTGTGTTCCTGACTCAAAAATTGTAAAGAGCCCTAGTCACCTAGACCGAGTGCACGTTTCGGAAATGAAAGATTTGCATGTTCAAAAGAAAAAAAAAATACTAATCAAAAGTTTTGTCTCTTAAGGGTGTTAATACTTTCGCAAGCCCTAGTAGATTTTGCTGATTGGTTTGCATAATGTAGCCTAGAGTAAAATGTGTGTGTGTGCGCGTGTGTGCGCGATGAAGCAGGATGAATGCTTGTGCCATAAAACATAAGTCATGTATTCGGTATTGTAATAATGATTAAATAGTGATGCTTTGAGCGTAATAAGAAATATCAGTTGAGAACAAACTTTTTTTTTTTTTTTTTGGTATTTTCTTTTGAAAAAGAGAGCATTAGACCTGAGGTGCTATGTGCCTCAAGTCTGTGTACACACTTCTGAGATCGTAATCCCACACTTTTAATCTGATCAGTTTTCAGCTCACAGGGTTATTGATGTCTGTCTATTATCAGTTAAATAGAAAAGCCTGAGAACTTGAGTGAGACCTGGTGTGCCTCCTAAAGAGCTCTGAGGTTCAAAAACACTTGGTCCTTATACAGAACTCGAGTATCGACAGGATAGCGAGCCAGTGATAGCCGATCAGTGTGCTGCATTTTGAATGAGGTCATTACAGCCTCATTACAAGCAGACACACAAAGGAGCAGCAGGTTGTGTTACACACTCGAAGATATCGCCATGTCCTCACTTACTGAGCGTGATCAACAGACGGTAAACCCACAGGAAATACTTGTAGCCCCCGAGTTCGGAACTGGTCTGTTAGGGTTGACTCCAGTGAACCAGAGGGTCTCCTCCCTATGGGTGTGTATTGGGGGACGGACTCTGATGGATGCACCCAACATCAGCTCAGAATCTCCGTCCTCCTTGGAGTCTGTAGGAGGAGTGCTGGAAGGGGCCCCCTAATAGGGGACTCCATAGTTGTACTGGAGACTCCAACACTCACGTCTGGAATGAAAGGAGGGGGGGACCTGTTAAGTGATCACTACCTGGTGGTGAGTTGGATCAGATGGCGGTGGACGATGCCAGACAGACCTGGTAGACCCAGACATGAACTGAGGGTTTGCGGTTTGCTGGAAGCATTTGGCAAATACCTTTAACTCCCACATCTATCAGTGCTTTTCCTGTATTCTGATGGGAACTGGAGACATTGAACAGGAGTGGGTAATGGTACAGTCCTCCATTACTGAACTGTGGCTAAGCTTTAATGGTAAATATTGGATCTTTTAGTAAAACGAGACATTGCTTATGCAGAATATTAGTATAGTTTACATTCTTTTATTAACCACGCCAGTTTCTGACCTGGTTTTCTCCCTATCTTGCCTGTCGTGTGTAAATCTGCTATCTGTGCTGTCTGTCGACTGACTGAGTTCGCTGCATGTACGCTCACACCGATACGTCTAGCCATTTAGCACATGGACATTCTACCTCATCCGCAGTATTCATAATCATAATAAAGTTGACTCAATATGTATAACAGACTAGAACCTGGAGACCATTTTATCAAAATCTGAATTTGTAGGGGGTCAGGGGAGGATAAATTTGCATGTAAAGCATTGTAGCTGAATCTGAATCAATCAATCAATCAATCTGTCTTGTCTGTCTGTTTGTCTCAGATGAGGAAAAAATCAATTCAGTTATGAATCGGGATTCTTTTGTGTACCGGGTCATATATATCGCCATGATTTATTACATTAATAATGGAGATGGGGCATTGGTGGCTCAGTGGTAGGTTTCTCGCCTGCAACGTAGGAGGCCCGTAGGAGGAGGGTTATGGCAGGAAGGGTATCCTGGGTAAAACCTGTGCCAAGTTGTGGGCCGAATTTGGTTGGTCCCCTGTGGTGAGACTTCGACTGGAACAAACGAAAGACCAACAAACAACATTAATAATAGAGATGCACGGAAGTCATAGGAGTATTATAAGGAACAGGCTACATTTAATTACTCATAAAGTACTTTGTATAAAACGTTATGACTTTTTTTTTAAATCGGAAAATGTACAGTAATTATGAATCAGGATATTTATAAAATAAAATAATTTTTTTATTTGTTTAGCACTTTTCAGGAATGTCATCGTCGCAGATAATCAAAAGATTTATGTAAGTTTGTGTGAAATGTGAATTTGTATGAATCAAAATGATCAGATTGTCCCTGATAATCAAGCCGAGGGCCACGATGGCGAGGAGGAAAAACTGCCCGAGATGGCAGTAGGAAGAAACCTTGAGAGGAACCAGACTCAACAGGGAACCCATCCTCATCTGGGTGATAACGGATAGCAGGGATTGACCTGCACCCATACTGTGTGTTAGGAGGCTGGAAGTTCAGTACAAAACCATGTTAATTCATCAATCAAACAGAGTGTGTGTGTCCGAGAAGAAGGTTACATCCAAACCCAATCCCATATTGAATGCGTGTAGTATTTATATGAAAGCATCACTGTAAACAGAGGCATGGAATTGATCCAGCTGGGTTCAAGGTCACACCAAGGTCAAAATCTAAACCAGTTTTTCTTCATCCCTGTCGTTGCCCTTAACATTGAGTTCTGTTTGCTTTGTTTGAGCAGGATCGACCCAAAACAGATTCCTCTGTACCACAGCACCAGCATCCGGACCTGGACAAGCGTCAGGGACACTAGTCACTAGGACTTACGGGTTTGTTCCGAAAAGTTTGACTTTAAGGAAGAAAAACAAGAAACAATATAAATAGACAGACAAACAGACAGACTTTATTGATCCTTAATGAAATTTCAGAAATATCTTAACAAAAACAAAAACGTCCACCACTGAGTTTTTGGACCCCTCGTGAGGATCGACTGGTCTAGATTTCTAAAAGTTCATCAGATGTTTCATATCGTTTGTGTTTCTTTACACATTCATCACAGAACTTTAAATCTCTGCGTATCACATGACGAGCTCTAGTTTTCTAACCAGAGCCAGTCCAGGCACGTCCTCTTTAGCTTCATGCTTCTTAGAAACACACTGATGGTCTAGACTTACTACTTGAGGTAGAGAGGTTTTATCTGTTGACTGTATATAGCATTACTCCACTTTTAAAAAGTAATTCATATATTTGTTACTGGAACATAATTAGTTTCAGGTACAAATGTGGGGGGAAAAAAATAATTCTGAGGTTTCTGGGGCAAACTCTGGACTGGAGGTGAGATTCAAGCCCCCAGCCCAGGAAGTGCGAGGTGACCGTGCTAACCACTAAGATTATGATTCAATCATTTGTCAGATGTACCTTAAAGCAAATTTTCATTCACATATCCCAGTTAACAAGCAGGGGTCAGAGTGCAGGGTCAGAGCCAGGATACAGTGCCCCTTGGAGCAGAAGAGGTTAAGGGCCTTCCTTGCTCAAGGGCTCAACAGAGGCAGCTTGGCTGTGCTGGGGCTCGAACCCCCAACCTTTCGGTCAGTAACCCAGAGCCTTAACTGATTGATGACATTGATTGATTCACAGCTGCCCCACAACTAAACCAGCTTGTTTATTACTTTTGCTAAAGCAACAACAGATTACTAACCAGCAGTTCTTAAAAAAAAATAAATAAGTAAAGTTCCCATGAAATTTCTGATTAAAATTTTTACATAAAAAAAAAAAAACACTTACACTAACATAACATTTTTTGAAACAAAGCATGATATTCTTGGCCATACTTGCCTGGAGACACGCAGTACCAGCTTACGTACTCTAGAGGGCAGTATGTGTCAGGGTTTGATGAGATTGTTTAATGTGTTATGGTGTACAGACTTTTTCTCCTGTTGTAAACATTCTATAATTTCTGCACTTTTAATAAGAATAATAAAAAAAGAGATGTTTGCAAAGTTTTTTAGTTATGTAGCTAAAATGTTTTAATCTATTTTAGAAGATAACACAAGTCATTCTCTTTATCAGGCAGAGCGTGGATAAAATAATGAACGTTTTCACCCCCTGACCTGGAATAATTTTCTGGAAGTTTGTAGAAAGAACTGGAGAAAGTGGAGCACATTTTTGTCAGAAATCTCGAGACCGATTCAGATTCAGATCATTTGACTCGTCCCACCAATAAGAGTCGACTCTTTCAGCATCCCAGCTACTACGAATAAAATCTTTCAAGTTTCAGTTCTCTGTTGTTGCTCTTTGCCAACCAAAGGCTGAAGCTGTTCAGTGTAAATTTCTCCACCTTCTAATGATTGCAGTGGTAATGCACTGATTATATTGCAATAGAATAATGGGAATAATCACCTGATCTAAATAAAGCTGCATCGTTTAGCAACCTGAGTCCAATCTGGTCCAATCTGGGTGAATTATTGATAGGATTGAGAGGGGCGTGGAAACATTGTAGAATCTGTTCAGTAGTAAATATTATCCATGTAAACACCTGATCTGATTGTTTCCCTCTTGTTGGAATAAATAATTGTTATGCGCATGTTTTCCCCATGTAGGAGTAACATTATGTGACTTAATGAGTTTCCTAATTAAAGCGTAATTCAGCTTCCGTTCCTGATCGTTAAACCCCGTGAGATCAACTCTCTCACATCTGTGTTTATTGCAGATTTTCAGAAACCGTCTCTCTGGCTGAGCAGGAGGCGCCGATTGTGTCTCATTTCATACGTAGTAAAGCATCTAACCAATCAAAGAAGAGATTGATTATGGTACATGTGCGGCAGGTTAAACTCTTCCCAGTGGGCAGAACCATTTTGCGCATGTCAAAAAAAAGTTCTGATTCAATATTCCGATTAAATGCTTTGATGAGATCTTATCACATCAGCTTTCAGGTAAACGGTTAATCTATAAATGTCTAATCAGAATGATTTCAATCCGATTGAAGAAATGTTGTCTGTGTAAACCTACCTGCTGATGGCGATTCAAATCAGGGTCTGAGGTGATGCTGGTGTTGCTCTATTAATGGTAATTGAACAAACTATAACTGTATAACATCTTTAGACTCATTAGACTCGACATGACCACTGATTACAACATGGTGTAGAAACAGTTTATGCAGTTTGTTTTTGGAAAAACAAGTGTATGTAGAAGAGGGCAGATGGCACTTTTCTCAGTGTGTGTTGTTAAAAGGCATATTTGACTCTGGTTACTCAAAGGTAAGGCGAATTTCACCATCATTTGGGGTTGGGCTTTAATTCACAAGTCATTGGGAAGCCTTTAAGTTCCAATGATCGTGTAGTAATTACATATATACAGATAGGTTTCTTATTTTCCTGATTTTTTTTTCGACCATTAATAATTTTTCAACGCTTTCGAAACATCAAATGGTTGGGACGGTGGTGGCTCGGTGTGTAAAGGCTCTGAGGTTCTGATCTCAAGGTTGACGGTTCGAGTCCCAGGTCTGCCAGGTTGCCGCTGGTGGGCCCCTTGAGCAAGGCCCTTAACCCTGTCTGCTCCTCCAGGGGCGCAGTATAATGGCTGACCCTTCACCCTGACCCCTGCCTCCTAACAACACTGGCATATTTATAAATTTCACTCTGCCTTAATGTGTACGTGAGGAATAAAAACGGAACTTAACGTAGATTTTGCCCATGATTCATGTTGCCAGTAATTTTGAGTTTTTAAACGGATTGGATGTGTAAAAATGAAGTATGTGTTCATTAGTGTACATTAATATTCCAACATCAATAACATTGGTGTTCCAGAAAAATGACAATGAATGTAGAATCACTTTTAATGGCGCAACGCTAAAACAATTATTAAAATATATATTTAGTCAAAGCAATTTGTATCATGTGACCAAATTGACACATTCAAATGTAAATAAATAAACAAATCTAAATAAAATTTTCAACATTTGTTCACATGACTAGAGCTCATTATAATATTTGATTTGTTAGAAACATGGCAGGAATGAAAGAGATGCAAAGAAACAGCAACGAAGAGACGTAAAGTCGCACCGAACGCTGTTTCATCAGAGTTCGCACGGGACAGCAGTTGGAAACATGATTACATGAGTTTTACGCGCTTCGTATTCCTTCAATGAATCTTCAGACATGCTCATGCTTTTCATGCAAATGCTGCAAGTCAGCAAGTCATTTTATGTCTGGATCATATCGATTTAATAGTGACGCAAAGCCTTTAATGTCTCTCTCTCTCTCTCTCTCTCTCTCTAAAAGGTCAAATCCAATTCAGTAAGAAAAGCTGAATTCATCTTTAACCAGCAAATGCAAAGTAAAAGAATTATTATTATTATTTTTTTTTTTCTATATTAGGGAAATAATTAAGGTGATGATGAGAAAAGCGTGACGTTTATTCACGTTGACGGACGCCTCGTTTTGGAATGAACACACTGCCGATGCAAGTTGTTGCCAGGCGTCAGAAGGAATTCTCAACCTGAGAGAGAGAGAGAGATCAAAGCGAGCACACACTGTTCACGCAGCCCCGCCCCTCCAGCTGTCAATCACTGCATGCTTGCTTTGGGAAATGGCCCATAAAATGAGTTCGGACTTCAAAGCGCTTCATCTTTGACATCTTTTTAATATAACTGACCTGACGAGCACCGGTTTCCTCCACTTGACTTGACTTTTTATTTAAAAAAAAAAAAAAAAAACCTGACTCATCCTGAATGACATAACAAATCACAAAGCCTTTTTTTTTTTGCTTTCTATCTCGGGCATCATTGTAGAATTTCTCAATGAGTTTGAGACGTTTTTGGCAAAGCAGGAAATGCCGTTCCCTTTTCATTTCTCTTTATTCTGATACGTTTATTATACATGAACCAATGAACCAATTTAATAATTGTCCGGTCAGAATCTAGTAACAGGTTCAGAAACACAATCCGGAGTGTGTGTCGAGGCATAGCCACCTTTGAACAACTTCAAGAAAAAGACTGCATCACAAGCCACGTTTCATGATTTACTCTCGTTTCTTTTTTGTTCGGCGTTCAAGCCACGAGGCTAATATTGCTAACAAATTCTAAGGAGCTTATCTTCGGATTAAAGTGTAAATCTCACACTTGCCGACTCGGTAACGCTGTGCGTACGCAAAAATATCATAAATGAGCAGAATAGATCTATGTTTAAGAATGAAAACCATCAAATGAAGCTACATTGGAACTATAGAATAAATCGGGCCTGAGGGTGTGTGCTGTGGCGTCTGGCACCAGGAGGTTGGCAGCGGATCGTCTGGGTGCTGTGGGCTGTGGATTGGACTTGTTTGTCCAGTGCATGCCATGGGTGCTTAATGGGATTGACATCTGGAGAGTTTGTAGACTGGGCCGGTGGTCTTAGGCGCTTTGATTGCTGGTCCCTGTGTGCAGCAGCCTATGGTGCATTGGTTGTTCTGGTGCCTTTCTATCATAACCAGATTTGTACTTTTTGGCGATTTGTGCTGCATTGGCTTTTCTGTGGGATCAGACATTAAAAAAATTTTTTTTAAAAATCGTTTTTGCTAAAAACAATTTTTATGTGTGAGTGTGTGTTTAACATGCATGGAGCTCCTCCAGATGTTTGGAAGTTTGCCGTGACAGATTTTTACTCCTCGCAGGAGGGGTGGGGTGGAGGGGGGCGGTCACACCTGGGGTCAAAGGCCATGGTGAAAAATCTAACCCTTAACCCTAATTTGAAAATATCTGAAAGTTTTGTCATGAGCACAGAACTTACATTCCGCAACAACACCTGTTTGTGTTAATGTGTCATCACTGATTGCACCATAAACAGTAATGCGCAGTCACTAAACCGGGAACAAATCGATAATGAGTAGTGAATATCGATAATGAATCTCAAGCACAGTTACATGTGGAGCTGTAACTTTTTAAAGTTCTCAAACTTTATGAAAGATTTTATGGATCATATTTTACGATTACGAAGTATTATGCAACTTAAGTTATTAAGTTATTAACTTATTAATGCTCAACATTAATAAGTACGGGATATTTATTAAAAATTATGATCATTGGCAAATTCCTGTGAATAAAACACTTGCTGCTATTGGAAGAAACAATTAGTTTGTAACGGTAACGCTGGACTACGTCATTGTGTCTTTATAACTGTATAATCATTTTATTGGCTCTTTTCTTATCAATCAAGTCTGAACATTATGTGAAATTTGGAATTGTAACCATTTACACTCTTGAGATGAATTTCTCAGTTCTACTACACCCACCCGCGCACAAATACACCAGTGCATTATTACATCGGAACAACTTCTTATTCATTTTCTTTGATTTGCATCATCGTTATACTCTTTAGTGCCTAAACATGTTCAGTTCAACTAAACACCAGACAAAATACAAGTTTATATCAATTTATTTTAAAAGTAACATTTTTGCGAGAGGATTTGCCTAATCACGTGGTTAATGTCTTACGATTTAGCAACTCGTCACCAGGAGGAGGCGCTGTTTGACAACATTAACGCGTTTCAAACCGAACATTATAGTAAAAGGACACAGATAAAGGGCGCAGACAATGGCAAAAGACTTGCGTAGACTTTTTCCCTAATGAGATGTTGCATCATTGATGAGACGTAAATTGTGATGTTCTCCCGTGTGATGTGATGTGATGTGTGATGTCTGGGTAGCGACACTGAAGTTCCTGAATAATTCCTAGTAGTCCAGATGAATGACTGCGAGAAAGAACGAGCCATGACGGTCACCTTGTCACTCTGTTTTCTCTCTTTTTCTACTCCTTTTCCTCCTGGAGTGACGGATTGTCATTTCTCCCCGTGACCTTCTCGCTCCTCGACGTATTGGGATGCAAAGCCGCCAAAAGAGGACCGGACGCTAGCTGCGTGTCAAAGGAGACTAAATCCCACAACAAAAACAAAAACGCGGCCACATTGACACCTGTGTCGCATCCTTAAACTCTGTCCCACCGATGAAGAGACAAAGCTTCCGAGTCTTCGCGGTGTGAGAGACACCGGCGTGAGGCTTTAACGCATCCTGAAGCTAATTCTTTCACGAGGATGGTTTTGGATTCTCTGAGAGATGTTTTGTCTGAGATCTTCTCAAGATTCAATCCCACTCAGCTCCCATGTTTATAAAAGACGCATTCCTGCCGTCTGAATGCCGTGACCCTCAGCGCTAGCCCCTGTTTGGCTTTCTGCTCCATCTCTTTCCGTAAACACCTCCTTAAAAGCCGATTCTTCACTTTTTTCGGTCTCCTCTGTTTCTTTCCCACTAGCTCCTTCTCACGTTTTTTTTTTCTTGTTTTTAATGACGTTTGCAGATGTGCTTAACCCCCCTCCTACTGCTGCCACAAGAACGTTTTCCTCACAGCTTTATCAGCGAGACTTTGCTAACCGGAGAGCCGCAGCAGTGCGCTTGTCTTTGAGGGAGATTTCGGATCAAAGCCGAGCACTAAACACACATGCCGCACCTCTGGGTAAATACAGACGCTTCCCAACAGGGTCTGGATTTTTCCTGCATCTTGGGTGTCCCTGTTTCGGGATTAATATGAAGAATAATACACTTAGGAGCATGCTGAAACAGGAAAATAATCAGTGTCAGAGTGGTGACTTGACACAAAGTATTTTCTAAAAACATCACATCCAAAATGTTTTATTCCTTTTATACGATAGGAGTTTGCCAAAGATTACAATAAAATATTTATATCAGTTTATAGATACATTTAATCAAGACAAGTACGTTCCATGTCATGTGTATATATATACTGTACACTTATAGATGGATAAATATGTCCGAAACACATTATTGGCGCTGATTTTTTTTTTATTGTGCTATCCATATAATACAGAAAAAAAGCTACTTCTGAAGTTTGTGCAACATGGAAGTGACCAATCTTGCTTTCCTAAAAATTTCAAGTTGCTAACTTCGGCCGTTCTGGAGAGATGATTTTATATGTGCCACAAAAACGGCTATTTTCAGCATAATAATGTCTCTCTCCAAACAATAATCAGTTCAAATGCAAATTATTCATATTTTGTTGATGAGTTTTGATACTAAAATTGGTGTAAGCTTCTAGAAGCACATGACCTGTAAACATCGTTGCTTAAATGAAAGCATTCTGGGTTTTTGGTCGAATCTTAAAAAGCCAAAGATCTGTAGTGTCCGTAACCATGTTAAACACATGTCGCGATATCATGTTGCATGTGAAATTTAAACCGGTTTCATCCGAATGACAGTTAAGATCGTTGAAAGATTTGAAATCAAAAAGTTACGGACACTACAGACATAAAAGGGCATGAAATTGTATTTGGCAAACTGTTTGTTTTTATTTGATAAAAATATAAATGTGTAGCATATTTACAAAAAACAAAAACAAAGCCTGGATCTGGAGATAAGAAGCATTTTGAAAGTTTTATGATCTTAGTCACTTTGTCAGAGTTTTTAGCACCAATACCATTTACCAAGTTTGAAACGTCTCTGAGAAATTTTGCTAGTACGTGTAGTTTCTCTACATATGGACGCTTTCGGTACTCACAAAAACTCACTTGTTCAGTTTACACTAGTAAACTTAATATTGTCCTTTTAGAAATAAACATCATATGAATTAATATCCAAGTGTTTCTTAAAGATGCATCTCTTTACGCCTTGAAACTCCTCGTTATCAGACATCAAACTGTGCTTTTGGGTTTTTGCATGTCGGGTAGAACGAAAGTTATTATTACTTTTATAAAGAGTAAATTTGACCACAACCGGAATATGGGAATGCAAAAATGTAGAACTCTCAAAATTAGCGTATTATTATTATTATTATTATTATTATTATTATTATTATTATTATTATGTAATAAACAATTTATAACAATAAAAGCATGTGATCATGTGTATCTGTGCTATTTCTTTGCTGGCGTGACCCATTTTAAATGAAAACTTTCTCAGCCATGTTTGAGTTGTTGGTTAAAATTAACTTACATTGTCTAGTTTGTTCTGAGCCCTTTATATATAATCTAAAATGCTTTGAGCAAGAATCATTTCACACATTGAAAAAAAAAAAAAAAACCTAAATTACTGCAGAGATATCCAAACCTTACACACACATACACACACTTACACACACATACAGTCAGACATTCAGGGGGCAAATTCTGTCGTTGTGTTGAGGCAGGCAGGGTATCGAGGGGTAAAAAGAGGCTGAATGTGAGAGGAGATGGAAGAAGAGACGGCTGGATAGAAGGAGAAGGATAAAGAGGGAGGAAAGAGTGACGGAAGGACAGTCACACCACACTGGGTAGATAAGATGGCTAGTGGAGATGGTGTGTGTGTGGGTGTGGTGCACGGCACAGTCTAGTAGACTCCACCTTGATTCGATAAATCATGCACACTATATCTACAGTATACTGTACAGTATGTATTAAATTAACATGTACAAAGTTTACTTTAATTGTATGCCAGTTGCTAACAATTGCAGTTCTGTATTAATAAAAAAAATCAACATGGTTTCATCAGTGTCTAGTTTCTTTTAATGTTGTGCAACCTCAGTGAAGCAGTATTAAGGCATTATTCATAGGGTTCACTTAGTTCATGGTCCCAAACCATACAGATTCACTACAAATACACGGCTACTACAGCTGCTTAGTGACTAAACATCTATTTGTAAATTAAACAGTTAAATTAAAAAAGTGCATTGCAGAGCATCAAAAAGCACAGTTTTTAAATTTTTTATAATCGCCTATTCAAATGTTTCATGATAAAATACATGATTTAAGCGTTATGTTTAAATCTTATAATATAATAGCTATGTTCACGTTACCAGCCTGAAGCGACGCAAATTTATTTTTTTTTACACTGATGTGAGGCAGATCTGGCAGCACTGTGGCGTAGTGACTAGTACTGACGCTTTGCACCTCCAGGGGCCTGGTTTGGGTGTGTGCAGTCCAACGACTCGCTGATTAGGCTAATTGCCATTCCCAGATTGCCATGTGTATGCGTGTGTGTGTGTGTGTGTGTGTGTGCGCGCGTGTGTGTGTGTGCGCGTGCGTGTGCGCGTATGCGTGTATGCGTGTGCGTGCGTGTGCGCGCGTGTGCGTGTGTGTGTGTATGCATGCGTGTGTG
Source organism: Clarias macrocephalus (assembly GCA_011419295.1). Classification (NCBI taxonomy): domain Eukaryota; kingdom Metazoa; phylum Chordata; class Actinopteri; order Siluriformes; family Clariidae; genus Clarias; species Clarias macrocephalus. The sequence goes on along the minus strand of JAAGKR010007694.1, from coordinate 10,164 downwards.
TGTGCGTGCGCGTGCGTGCGTGCGCGCGTGTGTATGCGTGTGTACCCGTCGATGGACTGACAACCTGTCCGGGGTGTACCCCACCTGTATGCCCCCCCACAACCCGGTATAGGGAATAAAGCGGTATAGATGATGAGTGAGTGAAATATATAAATATAAAAAGTTGAGTTTTTTTTGAGGTATAAAGAGGCTACATTAAAAGTTTAATCAGTGTTAATCAGTCGTTTACCTCATCAGCTTTTTATGAAAAATGACGTCTCTGGTTCAGGAGTGGCTCAATATACAACAGTTGCAGCCCGTTTCCTGAAGATACATGTGCGTGGTGGCTCTTGACGCACCGGCTCCAGCCTCACTTCCACATGATTGTGGTTGGCACGGACATGAAATACCCACTGTTTATACTACATGAATAGTAATTTACTTTAACTCTAAATTAAGGCTTCGACTTTACATTTCTACTTTTTTTTTTTTTTTGGGACCCTCCCCATGTGAACTTTTCAACTCGTAAACTCTCCGTGGCCTCTTTTCTCTTGTCCCACGTCAGCCATCGAAGTGAATTCTTCCTTTTCAACCTTGCTTAAACTTCTCTTCTTTCACCGCTTCTCTCCTGCCGCTCGACAGGCAGACGTGCCCCCTGGTCACATCATTCTCACAACACAATGACCATCTTCATTTTTGCCTCTGATTGACATGACTTACACCCACACACACACACACACACACACACACACACACACACACACACACACACACACACACTGTAGCTTGTAGCTGTTTCCTCACTTGAATAGTATTACCTTTACTTCATTCGCTTCTGCTTGTCTCTCATTCGCCGGTCTTCACTTTCTGACTTTGAACGAAGAACCTCACAGTGTGTGAGTGTGTCTGGGTCTGTGTGTGTGTGTGTCTCTCTATTGGTTCACTGGCGCCACCGTGTCCTGCAGCTCTTTCAAAACCACTGTCATGCCCCACATGACGGCTCTTCCACGTATTGTCTGTAACACTTGACTCCATCGTTACCTGTCTGTTCCTTGCTTTCTTAACTCGTCCTCTAACGCTTGAAGTCTCTCTTGCCTCGGAGTACAGGAAGGTATTTAACCGAAGGGGAAGAGACGTTTGTGTGAAGTCTCTTTTTGTGTGAATATCATTTTTCAGGTATTTGTTCAAATACAAACGGTGACTAAAAAAAATACACATTGGCAAAATTTGTGCATAATTTGCCCAAATTTTGTTTGAAAATGTGCCCTTGCAGTTGGCAAGCCTTGAAAATGTTTTGATCTTCATATTTATGACATCACAAAAGAACTTTATACCCCTCTACAAACTTTATAATGCAAATGCGTGTTGGAGGCTGTTGAGTAGTTACTCTACCAACATGTTCAATACAATTCAGTTTTATTTGTATAGCGCTTTTGACAATGATCAATGTCACAACGCAGCTTTAATTAGGGAAATGAGTATGAAAAGCGTGGGAAAATACTGTGTGGATAAATCATAATGATCAGATTGTCGTTGATGAGCAAGCAAATGGCAGCGGTGGCAATATGAAACCCACCCTGAGATGGCAATAGGAAGAACCCTTGAGAGGAACCAGACTCAACACGGAACCCTTCCTCATCTGGATGATGACGGATAGCAGGGATTGATCTACAGTCATACTGCGTGTTAGGCGTCTGGAAGTTCAATAAAACAGGAAACGTGTTTCGTTATTGGAGGCTCAGATACAAAACTGTAGGAAATTCCAGTCCTGAACCATTAAGTGTCTGCACTGGAGCAAATGAAAGACAAATCCCAAATCAACAGAATTCGGTCAGTTCCAGTTCTCCCTCTGTCAGCAGGGATCATTACTATTACCTCTGATCTTAGTAATGAGCAGGTTTGATAAACAGCAGCTTGTGGAAATATACAGCTCATTATAAGATCAGAATTGGTGCATCAAATAAGCAAACAAATAAATCAAGATCTACCGCTAGGTTCTACTTGAGTTTGTCCACCGTTACATCCTTAGATAGTTTAATCCCTGTTGCTCTCGACCTGCCGCCGTCTTCAAGGGCACGGATAAGACAGACACAGCTCCTCTCTTAAAGGTTATTTCTCTGTTTTTGTTTTTTTATTTCGCTCAGGTCAGGTAGAGATGGAGTGTGTGTGATGTACACAAGACACTGTAAGGGAGTGTAAACTTACAGTTTAAAGATGCACTTACAACAATGAGAGTAAGAAGGAAATGCGGAGCTGGAGAGAAAATAGCAGATATAATAAAGAAACCGAAAAATGAATGAAGGAAAGGAAAGAAAGAAGGAGGCGAATAAAATAGAAGGAAGCTATGAAAAAAGAATATGCTGTGCAATGAGGAAAAGAAGGAACTAATGAAGGAAAAATAAAAAAGGTGATAATGAATATATATGAAATAAGGAAAAAGGGAAGAAAAGAATGAATGAAAAAAGGAAGAAAGCGGAATAAACAAGGAAGGAAGGAGAAAAAGGGAATAAGCAAAGGAGGAAAGAAATACAAAAGAAAGAAAATAAGGAAGGAAATAAGTAGGAAGGAACAAAAATGAAGGAAGAAAGAAATAAATGGGAAGAAAAATAAGACACGAGAGTAAAGGGAAGACTGGATGAATGAATAAATGACTCAATTTATTTTAAAAAGAAAGAATGAAAATAAGAAGAGTGAAAGAAATGGAAAGAGACAGAAAAAAACAATAAGTAAAAAAAATTCATTAAGAAAGAGGAGAAGACTAAAGAAAAAGGCAGAGAGAAATAAACTAGAAAGAAATGAAAGAAAGAAATTGTAGTACAGACAAAGAGAAAAGGAAAGAAGAAAATTTAGGAAGGAAGGTTAAATTTTCAATTTTTTGAAAGGTTAAAGAGTTTATAGCAAACAAAAAAAAATCTTTTGCAGATTCTGTCTATCCACCCTTTTTTTTCTCTCCCCCTCATCTGTCCATCCTCCGGTCCATCGGTCCATTAGGAACAAACCGCTGATGTCTGTAGAAAAGCAGTGAAATCCCGGCGGTTAAATTGCGTCTGCAGCAGAACAGCAGCTCTCTTCACCTTTCAGGCCAGTTAGCGTGACAGGCCAGTTAGCGCAGAGGACGCTAACACACTAGCGTTGCTGAGCACGCTAAGTCTTATCTGCAGCCATGGCCCAGCCGCCTGGATGTCTAAATAAAATGAGGGGAAAACCCTGAGACAAAATTTTCCCTCTCTCCCATTTCGTCTACGCTTTTCTCTGTTTAAAAAAAAAAAAAAAAAAAACCTCCTTCACCAGAGGAAAATGGCCGAATAAGAACGGCACGCCGAAAGCGCTAGCAGCAGCACCTGCTCTTAACAAGTTTACTGACATAAGAGGATCCTTTCATCTGTTTATTTTTTCCTCCAGAAGCTTTAAGGATGAGTCAGCGTTTCCTCCCGTCTTCTATTTTACGCTTGAAGAGAAACCCAATTTCCCCTGAAACGAGTCGAAAAGGTGTCGCTCTGTTTCAAACGAGGGAATAGTGATGATTAGCGCTCCAGTGTCGCCGCGTCCGCTAGCCTTCAGTCACATCAGTGTGTCAGTAAATGAACAAACAATACAGCGAAAAAATGGCAAAATTCTAAAGAACGTTTTGTCCAAAAGTCCAAAAGTTTGCACGCCCTTAGGCTAAATAAGGGGGGAGGGGTGACTGACTAGAAAACACTGCGCTAGTCAGGGGGGTGTGAGTGAGCGAGGGAGAGAAGAAGAGAGATACATAGATACTAGAGATAAGGGGGGAAAATACTCAGTTACATATCGCAATTCTTTCATGAGGAGATTATCTGACAATTTTTATTTATTTATTTTTATTATTACATTTTTATTATAGTATGCTTTCATTTGAGGTAGCAAAAATTTTCAGTTCCTCTATAATCCTATTCACTCATTGGCAGGCAGCACAGCATCCTATGTGGTAGGAGCAAATTATTTGCAAAAGTTGTATACAGAATTGTAACAAAATCTAAAAAAAAAAAAAAATTAAAAAAGGTTCAACAACGGATCAGCCTTTTTATAAAAACATGATACTTGCAGAATCGCGATACAAATCGTATCATGATAGTCTTGTATCGGGTGTTCCCTGGTGATTCCCGTCCATAATTGATACCAGACACAAGTTTGTTTGACACAATTTATTTTCTACATTTTAGAGCAATACTGCATTTTTAAACACATATGGCATTAGGTACTTAGATAACACTCACAGTTAGTTTTACGACAAGAAGGTTCTGGAACAGTTCTTGCAAGAACAGTATTGTGCCGAGTGCATTTGCAAAACCCATCAAGCTCCATGATGAAACTGGCTCTCATGAAGGACCTTCCCAGGAGACCAAAAATTAATTCCAAAAAGTTCATTTAGAGTTACCATCGTCAGAAACCGCCAATTGACAACCAGCACCTCAGATTAGAGCCGTCATGAAGGATTTACAGAGCATAAGACAGAGCGAATACATCTCAATATCAACTGCTCAAAGGAGATTATTGTGTTTTTTGGACGCCTTTAGGATTGTTTTACAATGTGGAAAGAAATAAAAATCAGGAAAGACCTTGGAATTAGACGGTGTGTCCAAAAAATTTACAGGAAAAGAATAGGAACAACTAACAGAAATGAAGAAGAAAAACATTTATGGAGTGAAGAATATATCCTTGTATTATAGATTCTGCAAATCAAAAACGTTTTTGTAGTTTGGGTAGGATTTCTGTATTAAAGGGCAGCGATTATGCAAAATAAAAAAAGCCACAGAAAAAAACATTCCCTGCTTTTTATTCGTGTTCCGTTTTTGTATGGACTGGGCCTTAAACAAGCCGATTCGATTTCCCCCCTAATGTGACCTCATATAAGAAGAGCCCCACCCCCCAGCCCAGCTTGTTTCTTAGGGTCTGCAGTTCTCTGTAGGGGCGTGGCTCAGTAGTAGCTCATTTACACACTTGGAGAAGGAGTGAATCAGGGAATTTGAGATGAAAAAAAAATGCATGCGCTTAGGAGTATTTCATCTGGTGCATTTTCTCTCTCTCTCACACACACACACACTATGAGGGAGTGTTAACATGTTAAAGAAATAGAAAAATATAGTACCTTTAAAGTAAAAGCCGTCCATCCTCAGTCCTGATAGACGTGTCTAATGTCGTCAACGTGGTGCTGGGAAGCTTTACTTAAAAAGAAAAAGGCTTTCAGAGATGCCCATAAAATGTTGCACTCATTTAGGAGTAAATGGAAAATGTAACGCAACCCAAAAACACCATGATAGTCATGACAGTCAAACAGGTGTGTGTGTATGTGTGCGTGTGTGGACGTCCAGGTTTTCTCTCTGTCCGTGCCAAGGTCATCTCGTTGAGACAGGCTGTCTGTGAGCACGAAGAGAAAAAGCTGTAATTAGCGTGCGCTCGGGGTGAAAAACACGAGTGTTTCTGTGAAGCAGGACGTCATCTGTTTCTGACAGGCCTGTTTTCTTCCACCGTGTGTGAGAAAGACAGACGTTAACTGTGTGTGTGTGTGTGTGTGTGTGTAAATGAACACCATGGTGCCTGCATGAACATCACTCTCTCTCTCGCACTGGAGAGGCCTGCACTCGAGCGAGCCAGGAGAGTGTTTTCATCATAACTCATTTTCAATCCATCGTAAAAAGGTTCATTAGACTTAAAAAAAAAATAAATAAATAAAAAATGCAGCCATGGAGAGTTCTCCGCTTTTGGAAGTGTGACGCTGAAGGCTTTTTGCTACACTTGACACCCGTCTCTCATCCTTCTAAAATTAGCCTGAAGAAACCGGAGAAGGGTTCAAAGATCACCGCCGCTGCTCAGAAACGGCACCGATCAAAACACACCTGTTTATTGACATACGACTTTAAAACCGTGGCATGATAAAATCACTTGTTAAAACATGGCGTAAACATAAATGTGTAACTTTACACCATTACGCCAGTGATTGTACCACTTTTAGTACCCCAATTTGCCCCTAATTACAATTCAACTTCTAAAAAATAAAATAATGTACTTTTTTTTTCCTATTTATAGTTACATTAGATATAGTGGCATGACCATCAAGTGTATTAGTGGCGCTTGCATTACAGCAGGTATAAAAAAAATATTATTTCCTCTCGTCTGTCTATTTTGTCATATATAAAGATTTGGTGTGATAACCAAATGTACAAATATTACAGTTTCCTGGTATCGATAACTACAGTCACATAACATCCGTTCGAGCATCGTCTGAGCCCGTATACATAAAATATTACCATGAACTGGATCATCACGTTTAGATGCAGCAAAACCGGTGCGCCCAGGGGTGTTCAAGTCAAACCGGGACTTTTACAGTGTACAAAACACTGTTTAGAAGAGATATAAAAGCTCCCTTTATTTCTCTAAATAATTCTCTGCTACATTAATGCGCTTATCACAGCGTCTCACTAGTGCTTGGACAGCATCAAGGTAAGGTAAGATTGGAGCCATGACCAGACTGCCTGAAACGCTGGCCTCCCAGGAACTCCTTCAGTCAAGTCAAGAGTCAAGCAGGCCTTTATTGTCATTTCAACCATATATGGTTCAGTACACAGTGAAACGAAACAACGTTCCTCCTGGACCAAGGTGCTACAACAACATGAACATGACAGAGCAAAACTCTACAATTTATCATATCAACAATATACAATACTCAACTTTATTACAATACTCAACTTTAATGGCCCAAACATGTGGAACAGGACTGTACAATGGACATGGCAAGAACTCCCCGTTGAAAACAAGCAAGAAAACACATCTGATATCGTTAGGTCTTTTAAAAAAAAAAAAAAAAATACTATATATATACTGTATATATATTTGTGTGTGATAAGTAAGTGTACACTCTACATAGTACACTAGCTTTCCATTTAACACTATTTGGGATTCTAACCCAGAACCTGTTGTTCTAAAGTGGAAATATAAATAGAAACATTGAAGACTTACTGGACTGTTCACCAACTCCATGGTTTATTCTTCTTTTTGACTAAATAGTACCAGTAAGAATTTCAAACTACTTCCAGGGGTGCCAGTCATGGCTAGCCAGTTCCCCCAGTAGCAGAATGATCTGTGTTGGTGAAACCAAATAACTGGTTAAATCAACAAACAAACCATAAACTGTGGATAATGAATGGTGTTTGTCAAACCGTTATATAAAAGCAATATTCAGCTGTTGTACTGAATATCAGCACTCCATGTCCACGACCGCGTCCCAGCCGTGCTGATATTTAAGCACAACAGCACTCCATCTCGTGTGATATTTCTTAAATATTATTCACATTATACTCTTTGCAGTCTTCTGGCTAGAAGTGACCTTGAAGGACTCCAGACTTTGTTCTTGACGTAAACGGTCCCACATTTTGCCAATCTGAATCTGAATCTCAGATTTAATGAAACGCTTTAGAATGAGGACAGACCGACTCCGGCCTCCCGCTGAGATATAAACGCTAACGTAATTAAAGTCTAGGCAAATCGAGTCGTTATCAAAGTCTTATCTCGTCCGCACCCTCTTATTTTCCCTTTACCTTTCTCAATCCATCACCTCGCGCTCTCCCTCCGCTCGTCTCCGTCTACATTAACATGCTAGCGAGTCTCTCGTGCCCGCAGCTTCAAGACTTCCTCATTCTTTTCTTTTTTTTTTTTTCTTCATGTATTTAATCAGGTCTAGATTAAGTTTATCATCACTCATTCATTGGACCCACCTTTCCTACATCCTCCTGCCCTTCTTTCTTAATTTCCATCTACCTCCACCAACCGTCGGTTTATTTAAAAGCAATCAAGCACCGCTGCGGTTATTTAAAAGGTAGCGGGGTAACGGGGCAAATTGAATCAAGCGAGGTGTCAGATGGAAATTAAAAGGTCAGGACTGAGTTTGAGTGAAAAGCGAAATGAGGAGAACGCTCACGCTGTCTGCACGCAGAAACCCCAACTACCCCCTGACCCTCATCCAGGGGTCGGGGGAGTCAAGTGGGGTTCAGATCCCCAATGAAAAGTTCTAAGAATGATACACTTTTACTGAGTAGTGGGTGATGTGTATGTTTCTCTCTCTCTCTCTCTCTCGCTCTCACACACTCATTGTTCACTTTCTTTTTTCTCCTTTTCAACATCTCTCCCTCTTCAGAAGGCGTCTGTGTCATCTGATGGCGTTCTGCTTAGCCGAGCTGAACCTGTGGTCCTCAAGGAGCATTCTGAATGTGCAAGGTAATTAGCGCGCACACACACACACACACACACACACACACACACACACACACACACACGCACGCATGCTCGCAAACACACACACACACCATCTTCTCAGAGTAATACATGCATGTGTATATAAGAGAGCTCTCACTTTTTTCTCTCTCTTACTGCTGTCCCTCTCTTTAAAACACACATTAAGCCCCGCCCCCTTTTCATACTTCTCTTTTGTTGTATTTTTTTTTTTGCTATTTCATTCAATTGTTTTGTATTATTATAACTTTTGAAATATTTTATTTTTTCATTTTCTGTTCCCTTCTATTTTTTATATTTATATTTATTTTATTTTTATATTTTGCCCCCCCCCTTTTCCTTTCCCTTCTGCAGTGTTTTGTTTTATTTAATTTTTAAAAATTCCTTTCTTTTCTATTTTATTTTAGTCTGTTGTTCTCTCTTCTGGTTTCTAGTTTGTTTTTTTTTATTCTTTTTTGTTCTGTATAACTTGTTTTTTTTATTCTTCTTCTGGTTTGGCCTTTTTTTTTTTTACATTTTGTTCTCTATTAATTGATTGCTGTGTTCTGATTTCCCTTTTATGTTTATTTTACTTTTTCTTTCACCTACAAATTATTATTTCATTAAAGATTTTTGGCTAGGCTTTGTTTTTGTAGGTTTTATTCAGTTTCAGGGTTTTTCTTTTTCCCTTATAAATTTTTTTTCCCATTTACTTCTATATTTGAATTAAAATTTTTCATTTGAAGTTCATTTCTTGTTTTTAGTTCTTTTTTATTATTTTAGTCTTAATTCTGTTCCATTTTTCATCGTTTTATTCTTTTCTGTTCTGTATAACTATATAATTACTTCACTTGTAATGATCTTAATAATAGTTAATGACTTGTGTAATAATTTGTAAAGTAACTATAATAATTAACAAAAAAAATTATTGCAATTTTTTTTTTTTTTTGGTTCTATTTTTACATTTCGTTTTTTTCCTTTCTAGTGATGTTCCTGTTCGGTTCTCTCCTTTCTGTTTAGATTAATGTAAATGATGAAGAAAAGATAAACAAAAATTAAAAGGAGAGAAGATAAAAAAAACAGAATAATATAAAAAGAGAAATAAATAAGTGTATATAAAATAAAAGCATACAGACATTTAGTTAAAGTCAAAGATAAAGTGGCGTTCGTGACCGTTATAAAAAAGGAGTGCAAACACATTATAACAACAACAATAATAATAATAGTCCCTCTCCATCTTTCCCTCTCTCTCGTCTCCCTCTCTTCCTATCTTTCTGTCTCTCTCTTTATCTTCCTCTTTCCTTCTCCTTCTTTTTCTCCGTTACAGATACAGATATTGGCACATTCCAGTTTTATGAGAAAGGAGAACCAGGTAAGTGTGCAAAATTAATTCTCTCTGTACTGTAACTGAAAATGGCCCTTTACATGATTAACTTGGTGTACACTCGGTCATATATACATTATACAGACTCATTAGTTTATGTCTACTACAACCAGATATTTGTGTCTGAGCGTGGGTTTGAGTCCTGCTTCCTCGATTCGTGTCCACCAGAGGGTGCAGCAGCTCTACCATGATGAAGAGATTGACGGGCTGTCAGAGAGTGTGTGTGTGTGTGTGTGTGTGTGTGTGTGTGTGTGTGTGTGTGTGTGTGTGTGTGTGTGTGTGTGTGTGTGTGAGTGTGTGAGTGTGTGTGTGTGTGAGTGTGTGTGTGTGTGTGTGTGTGTGTGTGTGTGTGTGCGTGTGTGAGTGCGTGAGTGCGTGAGTGTGTGAGTGTGTGAGTGTGTGAGTGCGTGAGTGCGTGAGTGTGTGAGTGTGTGAGTGTGTGAGTGTGTGAGTGTGTGAGTGTGTGTGTGTGAGTGTGTGAGTGTGTGAGTGTGTGTGTGTGAGTGTGTGTGTGTGTGTGTGTGTGTGTGAGTGTGTGTGTGTGTGTGTGTGTGTGTGAGTGTGTGTGTGTGTGA
>JAAGKR010007693.1:5000-35164 GCA_011419295.1 Clarias macrocephalus | reverse complement strand
TATCAATAAGTGGTTACATAACAAGTACTTCCATTCATCGACTGCCCATGGCCATGGCTCCAACGGTCTAATGGAGAAAAGAAGAGCATAAATCCAGGGAGATCCAAACACTCTCTCTCACTATTATGTACTTGTTTGGGAAAGGGAAAAGGCTCGGTTGCCACAGGGACAAGCTGAAAGAAGGATCATGAATAAGCCTGGGGAGTAGAGAAGACGAGTGGGTGAAAGAATAGGACACAACGACAGCCAGATTCATGAGCACATTTGTGTGCTTATCTAATCTAGACTTACAATTAAACAGTCGGCTTGTGTCAAATGTAAAGAATTTCCATGTCCAAGAAAGAAAAGGAGTACAAATCAATTATATTTATTGATTAACTAAAATAAATAGTTAATATCTATATTAGTAAAAGAAAGGTTTGGTCCCTCGTTCAATGATATCCTAACGGAGGACCCCAAACAAGTCAGTCAAAATTTTCTGTCCAGACAGATTTTGTTTCATTTGTTATAAATGAATCTTTGCCAGTCCTTCTGTATTTGCATAAAGTTAAACTTGTACTATAAATGAAATCAAATTAATGAGTCGTAGGTTAAGGTATGAGCAGTTACGTGCCAGATCATGTCATTTTTTTCAATTCACCGCTTTTTCCCTCAAGGTTGGGTTGTCACTCAATCAACGAGATAGTTTACTGTGTATAGACAGAGTATGCGGAAGACACAGAAACTAATGGTAATACGCCGACAAGATGCCCAAATCCTCTTGAAACAGAAACAAAAGCACATGGCTTACTCCAAAAAAAGGAAAGTACACTATGAAAACTGAACCCTCAGTGATGAATGGACAGACCAATGTATGTTTACTCTTCCTGAAGGAAATTTAAAACCAGTTTATATGTTCTGAAACCGTGGGACTAATAAAAAGCAGTAATGTGACGCATCACTATGAGATAAAACACGAGCAATCATATCCACAGCGTTCCGAGTTGAGAGCATGTAAAACTCATGCCCAGTGTAATAGGCTAAAATGCTCCTCTGGCACGAACTACCCCCTAGATAATCTCTATAAAATGATCTATTACAACATAATTTATCATGCAAAACTGGCTGGATAGAATTGAATGAAACGTTTGCAGCACTTAGATAACCTGCACCATAAGTGAAATCAAAATGTTGTGTGTCAGATTTAATAAGCTACTAATAAGCTACTTGCTCAATGTAAACATACACCTGCACCAATAAATATTCATTCGAAAAGCTAAACCGAATATTTTTACCGGGATTAGTTCATATTTTCACCTTCGCTGAAGTAACAGTGCCGAAGTGGTAAAAGTGGAACATGCTGAAGATCTACTTTTTCCATTTCTCATCTGTAGGTCCCTCTCTGATTACCGAACAGGGAGTGTATTCGGTTGACTTTAATGCAAAAGAAATACAACTTGGCGTACACAAGGTGTAAAATACTCAAGCTTACAAAATTGTATTTCTTTGTATTAAAAGGTTAGACAGAGTCTTGCCTACAGAAAGACAGGGAGTGTCCTATAAGACAGGCAGACATGTACTCATCCAACCTGAAATACAGTAATAATATCAATTACTTTCAATTCAATTTTATTTGTATAGTGCTTTTAGCAATCGTCAGTGTCGGAAAGCAGCTTTAAACATTCAAAATGAATATAGTATCACTGATTACATTAAAGCTAATCAGGTTATTTTTCCCATTAGCAATTTAACTATTTCTACAAACTCTTTTCCCGTCACCGACAGGTACTTATAGTACACTAGTTCTGGCGTATAAAAATAAGCATTAAAGTGAACATTTGATTTTCATTAGCCTCAAGGTTTCATATCAGATACAAATTAAATATCCGTTGGCAATTATGATGCCATGTTTACAAATCATAGCATGCACATCTTTCTGATCGCTCAATTTTTTTTAAAAATGTGGAATTAGGGAGTGTTACAAATCAGACTTAAATTGATAGGTAATCTAGGGTTTTTTTTATTGTTGTTGTTGTTTTTACGGATGCATTGGTACCAAACCTGGAATGAGTGTTACTCTGATGCTGCTTATTTTCTCATACCCATGAAAAATTGTTCCCAGACAGCAACATCTGATCCGGCGTGTTATATGCGAGTAAGTCTTAAGTGTACGCTGTCTCGCTAATGAACTGAAGAACCGGATTGACAGCTATCTCGATGTCTTTCACAACTGTCTCTGCATCCCCTCTCTGTGAAAATATCAGGAGGAAGAATCTTGATTTAAAAAAAAAAAAAACTTTGATAAAACCCTGAAGCTTAAAAAAACCTCTGTAAGAGTTGTTCGATGCAAGCGCACATCTCTGGATGAATGTGTGATAAGAAATGCTACGCTACGATAAGTCAATGCCAGGTAAGTGAAAATATCAGCTCTTATATATCAGTATGTTGTTCAACTGCTTTACAACACCTCATCCTGCAATCCTACACACTTTACGCTGGTTAATTTAGCTAGCAAAGTCAAATACTATTTAAAATCTTGCATTAAAAAAATACAACAACAACAACAACAACAACAACAACCACACAGTATCAAAAACCACTTTTTTTCAAAACTAAGTAAGCAAATTAGCCTCAAACCCACTCTTTTACACAAATCTCAAAACACCGCGCGCACTAGCTAGTCGAAAATCGAGTGCGATACTGCTCACAGTCAAGTTGAGTTTTCAAGACTTTGAAGGTGTTTAAGGCAAAAAAATGTTGCCATTTCTTTATAATCCTACAGGTGGCGCACTGTGAACTATTAACATATTTTCATCCCGTGTGGCAGGAGTGAATTATTTGGTATGTTTGTTTAGACTATGAAAGAGATATGTGCTGCTCAGTTACAATGTAGCTTTTTATTTAATTGAAGTTAAATGTTACACTCGTGTATTTGATGCTGCGCTCGGTTTTTAAGTGAGAAAACGGATGCTGTAAGGAACGCGCTACCTTCAGTTGATCATTAAACTTTTTTCAATGTTTTAAAACTGTAACAGAATCAGGGGTAAATTTTAATATTGAATTGGAATATTTAGAAAATAATGATTATTTATAGAATTTCCATACTGTACATATCTTCCATATATACACCCAATACACGGTGGTGTAGTGGTTAGCACTGTCGCCTTGCACCTACAGGGTCCGGGTTTGTGTGTGCATGGAGTTTGCATGTTCTCCTTGTGCTTGGTGGGTTTCCTCCGGGTACTCCGGTTTCCTCCCACAGGCCAAAGACATGCAGGTTAGGTTATTTGTCATTCGCAAATTTTCCGTAGTGTGTGAGTGTATGTTTGTATGCGTGGCACAAGGGTGTACTCCGCCTTGTGCCCCAAGTCTCCTGGGATAAGCTCCAGGCCCCCCGTGACCCTGAATACAAGATTAAGCAGTACAGATGATGAGTGAGTGATATACCCAATATGAACATAAACATATGCTGATATAAATAAAAATAAAAAGTAACTAAATAACTTTAAGTAACGTTTTATGACTAAATAAAAAGTTCTTGCTCTCAGTCTGATAGGAACGGTTCACACTTTTAACAAGACAAATGCGCTAAAGAATAACTTTGCAATAGTAATGAATAAAACATTTGTGCTTAATGTAGATAAGATAAGATAAGATAAGATAAGATAAATATGATAATGATCAAAACAAATTGCTGGAGTGTAGAAGTAACCTTAAATAAAATCGGGGTGAAAATGAAAGAAGCGGTAAGTAAGTTATATTTTGTAGTTGAATGCAGTAAAAAGTAGCTTGCAAAACGTCACAGCCCTGTGACGCGAATTTTCTCCAAACCACCACTTCAGCATGATGAAGTGAGCAGGAGCATAATAAATGCTCAAGTCTTTTTAACAGCCGTAAGGAAGAGACAGTTCTCCTTCATTAGGCTATATTCATGTCCAGTGCAGCAGCTTATTATGATCTATGTTTCCCATCTCATCACGTCTTGTTGCTTTTTCTGTCTCTCTCTCTCTCTCTCTCTCTCTCCGTCTCTCATGCCCGCCCCGCACCACCCGTTCGCTCTCGAGCAGTGCTAAATGCGCTGGTGATTTTAAAGGGCCGCTGTGCCAAATGAAAGCGTTTCCTGTTTCTATTTCTGAAGTCGACTGTGTAAAGAGCTACTGAAGCACAACTCGGATCGCTCTGCGGTGACTAATCTCGCTTTCCCCCTCGCCTCCAATCCCTTCCTCTACCTCTGTTCTCACTTGCTCGGAGCAGACATTAAACCACAGGCCAGGCTTTCATCTCGGAGCCAATCTCTCCATCTCGCTTTGCTCTCTGCTCTGCTCCACTCCTGCGCGTCCCCAGATTGTCATCTTCATTTTACAACCCACTCAGACACAAGAGAGGTGGAGACAGAGGGCAGTGTGTGCGTGTTTACATGCGTGTGTATGTTCTGGCATCTGTGTTTTGACAGGAAAGGCCACCTTGATTGGCGGACCCCAATTAAAGGAAGTTTTCTTTCCTCGCTATTTAGAGCAGCATGCCGTCCGGGGTCATCATTCCCTGTCCGTTGCCGTCAATAAACTAGAGCTAAACTAGAGTGACGCACAAAGTTTCATCCAGGCCTGTTTAATCTTCTCATTTACATCAGGACATGTTTATATGCACAGGATGTAGGCTACGTCAATCATTTTCACAATGACATTCTTTTTATTTATTAAACAATGCCGCACTTTTCTTTTATTACAGCAACATAAACAGCAGCTCGTTCACCAGCCTCGCTTTTATTCTCTTCATCAAAGTTAATAAGACAAAATTGGAATGCAGCTTGAAAATGTAAACATACAGGTTTACCTCTATTTGAAATCACTGACACTGGAGACTCCTTCCAAACATGTTAAATAAATGTGTTTTCTCATTAGGGCCCCGAAATTGGACCCCCAAGTCTGGTTCATTTTGATCAGTGAGAACACGATCGCTGTGCGCAACCGACCCGCTGGTGCACGGGCACGAATCAAATCGAATTGCCACCTGCTGTATACGAGATTATAATTATGCGAGTGTACCTAAGAATGGAGTGGGAAGTGAGGAAGTGGAGAGGGGGCAATTGTTCCTGGGCACGGTACAAATCAATTGTACCTAATGTGAAAATGCCTCACAGGAGAAAAGAAAAAAAAAAAAAAAACGCCCCACAATGTCCTTATAGTTATATGACTCATTATATCATCAATTGTCCAAATGTTAGCTTTTACCGTAGGGTCAAACAGAAACTTGCAAAAACGTCAACTTTAAGCACATTTTGTGTCATTATAAATTAGTTTTTACCCAAGGTTCCAGCTAGTAAGTTCAACAAATGGACGTTATATTCTCTACAACGTGGACGTTATGTTCACTATTATAAAAGTGAAATTTTGACTTTGTTACCGAACAAATGTACTTATCCTAACACTATCCGGTATCACCCAAATGAGGATGGGTACCCTGTTGGGTTTGGTTCCTCTCACCATCGCCTCCGGCTTTCCCATTAGGGACAAATGAATAAAGCTAAAAAAAAAAAATTACACATTTTTAATTTTTTTTATTTATCTAAAGCTGCATCGTAACAACGTTGATTGTTATGCGACAATTTGGGGCAAATATATATTCCATACGGCTAGTACGGCATAGTGGGACTGGAGGACCTTCGCATGTGTCTCTGCTGAACTTTGGAATGCATTTTTGAACGGAACGAGGGTTGTTGAACTTTGCTCTAATTACTTATGTAAATTGTACTGAAGTTCAGGAAAATGTATAACAACCAAGACCTATTGTAATGTACATATATGCACCTCAATTTTGGATTAAGACAGACTTGAAAAAACCTAAACAATCCCTTATATCCCTTAAAAAATATACTAAATTAATTTGAATTTAACTGTATTAACCTAATTGAGCCATCTCTACCGTTCGGTTGAGGTATGCTATTCTAAGAAATTCCAGAATTCCAGACTTTTTTAAAAATCTATTCCTTCAGATACAGCCATACAGGTGCTTACGTAAAGAACTATAGTAAGCATAACTTATTAAATTATAAGAGCATTTCTGTAAACCAGTGAGACAGCTATGATAAGTGCTACAGCACAAGAGGAAAAACTGAAATAAAGCTGATATCAATAGAATAATAAACAACACGATAACACCTCAAGAGGCTACACATCAGCTTTCATGTTAATATCTAGCTGACTTTATGTAAGCAGGCTATAGAAATATGAAGCTAAGGACAGATGCTTGTGTACACATTAAGGAAAGACGTATAAATGTACTACGTAGAAAGAATGAAATGTCCATTCTTGTAGACATTTCACTAGTTTCACTCAGTCATAAAACTATACAATATACTGTACAATATCTACAGTATAATTCAGTTTTAAAATGCTGTATGCTTGAACACACCTACTCATAGATAAGTTTATTTCTTTCTACTGACTTTAGGACATGAAGATGTAAAAAATATAAAGTCGAACATATAATAATATTTAAAAAATATTATTCAAATATTTTGAAAAATATGAAAATATCATCATGTATTTTTGGACATTGTTCAAAGTAGCCTGGCTGACAGATTTGCAGACTCTTGGCATTTTCTCAGGCTCCATGCGGCAGCCACATGGGAAGATTCTTAACCCATCTTAAAGATGTTCCTGCATATGCTAAGCACTTGTTGGATGATTTCCTTTGTAAAAAGATATTTCAGAGATAAGTTTGTATAAAGACAATGACTCGGCTATATCAAAAGTCTGCCTCGTTTTTTTTTTTTTTTAAAGCCATTCATTGAATTAGATTATTATATTGCACAAACAGATTATAAAAAAGCATATACAGTGGAACCTCGGATTGCGAGTAACGTGGTTTACGAGTGTTCCACAAACTGAGCAGAGATTTTTAATAAATTTTTAATCGGAAACCGCGCAAGTATTAGTTTACGAGCGCCGAGTATCATGTATCACGCATGAGACTCTTATTTTGACACCGAGCGTCACTCTCTCACCTTGCTTGTGCATTGCGTTTCCTGAGACTCAGGACACTAGTTAGCATCACAATCCAGGGAGAACATGCAAACTTCATGCACACAGACCAATAAGGAAGGACTCGAACCTGGGACAAGCCTCCTACGGCACAGGATTAGCGGTATAGCGAACGAGTGAGTGAGGGAGTGTAGTCGTTGATATCTATATATTTCGAAGGAGTTTTCAGAATTAGCGAAGTTTTCTGACATGATCAAGTCTTCAGGAAGAACAAATTTGAGCTTTGTAACAGAAAGAGCCAAGAATCATACCGCTGCTGCTGTCATACCCACACAACATAGTGTTACACTTCTATATCGTTATACTTTTATTCCTTAAAGTTTATCATTTCTTTCCATCCTGTCAGTGAATCCTGCATAATTTGTACTTCTATTTTATTGTGGTAACTTTTGGAAATAGGCGGCGCAGTGGCTTATTGCTTAACACTGTCGCGATTTCACCTTCCGGGGTCCAGGTGGAGTTTGCATGTTCTCCCCATGCTATGTGGGTTTCCTCCGGGTTCTCCGGTTTCCTCCCACAATCCGAAGACATGCAGATTAGGCTTATTGGCGTTCCCAAACTGCCCGTAGTGTGTGTGTGTGTGTGTGTGTGTGTGTGTGTGTGTGTGTGTGTGTGTGTGTGTGTGTGCCCTGCGATTAATTGGCACCCTGTACAGGTTGTAGAACACCTCGTGGGATAGGGATAGACTTTATGGGATAGGATAAAGCAGTCTAGATCTCATTAGGACTTTTTTGTATATTGTAAAATTTTCAGCCTTTTTTAAACAGTTTTTTCATTATTTTTGGTATTGTTATGTTTGTATTACTTTTATTAATAAATTCAATTTGTGCTTGAATTGTACTCTCTAGTGCAATTTATTCCATTGTAGAGAAATCGTTCTTTTTTTAGGTCGCAGGCATTAGTATTCGCATTTGCACTGCATATTATATA
The DNA here is from genome assembly GCA_011419295.1 of Clarias macrocephalus. Classification (NCBI taxonomy): domain Eukaryota; kingdom Metazoa; phylum Chordata; class Actinopteri; order Siluriformes; family Clariidae; genus Clarias; species Clarias macrocephalus. The sequence continues at coordinate 27,212 of JAAGKR010007693.1, read as the reverse complement.
TTATACTGTGTGTGGTTGTGATACTGGTTACTAGATATTGTATGTCTGAACATTAACACAAGCTCTTGACCTGAAATTTATTTTTTATTTTTTATTTTATTTTTTGTGCATTGCACCACTGCCACATACGCATAATAGCATGAATGAGCAGGTCTAATGTGGCTTTTTATCAAACACCAGATAGCAGTGGCGTCTTTAGTCTCCAGATGTCTTCTGAAGTATCCAGCGTATGAACACTGGCAGTTTTAACAACTCCAAAAGCTGTACAAAGCAGGACGGATGCATTTATAAAGACGGAAAAACACTCAGTCATCATCTATACCGCGTTATCCTGTGTGCAGGGTCGCGAAAACGCCTGAAACATATCCCAGGAGACTCTAGACAGGAGTTCAAATTAATCTACTCTGGAGGAAACCGGAGTACCAGGAGGAAACCCACCAAGCACAGGGAGAACATGCAAACTCCATGCGCACAGACGCGTAGGCGGGAATCGAACCTGGACCCTGGAGGTGCTAGTGCTGACCACTAAGAATTCTTATTCTTAGTGATTACTGATCGTTTCATTTATCTAAAAAAATAAAAATAATAAAAGAAGTGCATGAGATGGCTTATGTTTAAGGTGAAACAGTTGAGTATAGAAGTTGAAATGAGAAGGGAAGTCTACAGACTCTTTCACCGAACACAGGCCTCTAATCAGGAAGAATTGCACATCCCAGCTCTCCTTTTCTTTTTTTTTTCCTTTAACAACACATCCACGCTCATCCCATCCGTCCCTCTGTTTACGGTTCCGCACGCCGGGCAAATCACCATACATTTCACAGCATTCGCTTCTGCTAAGCGCCAGTGTTAGCGACCTGGTGGTCTCCAGCCTGAGGGGTTGTGATAAAAATACTGCCTTTTTAACATTTTTATGTCCCATTTCTCCCCCTTAATTCGCCAATTTCCGCCCACCCGTCATCTCTCAAGGGCGGCTTTTCGGAGCCTTTTAAATGCAAGTCAGCAATACCTTGTAGCAATCTACTGATGTATATATGAAATACGGAAAAATGTAATAAATCATTGATGTTGTGAGGAGAACCGCGAATACAGGATTATTTCACCGCGGATCATTTTAAAAACGGTTCTGAATGTAAGAGCTGCGGTAAACGGACGTGTTTTATACAGTACAGTACAGTATGTATGCTTGAGCGTATGAGCTCGTCGCTACTGTTTATTACTGATGGATCGGTGCGTGCGGCACGCCGCTGACAGCGCCAGGTGTGTTCTTGTTCGTGCAGATCGGTTTAAATAAAGTTTTCTCCGCGTACCGAGCCGTAATTGGCTGTAGCAGGCATCCTAACCGAGTATAAGACATCATCTCATTTAATAAAGAATAGAACGGAACGGCACTCTCGTCGAAAAGAGCATGCAGGCTATTCCACTTAACCCACCCTATGTGCTTATCTCAGCATATTACATTACTATCAGACAAACTGGAAGCCTTTCCTTTACCAATCTGTGTGAGAGAGAGAGAGAGAGAAAAACAAGCCATGTTAAAAACAAAAGAGATTAAACAGCAATCAGGTCTGAAAATGAACGAGTGTGGACTGTACAGTATGTGTGTGCACGAGCATGTCTCGCCAAGGAGGACAGAACAAACCTCACTCCAATCAGAGCCTTTCTAACGCACATGTTCGAGACAGAAAGCAGACGAGAGACAGAAAGAGTGAGAGAGCGAGACTCGGCAGGATCGATTTAATCCCTCAGTTCTGCGTTCTTTTTTTTTTTCTTCTTTTTACTGCTTTAGGTCTGGTTGTTTTCTTTTTCGTTTCTGTTATGGCATCCTGAGGAAATGCACGATTCCTCACGGCACTGCGGGAAAAAAAAATGCAATCACACAGGGATGTGTGACGAAAACTACTGGATATACAGTGCTGATTTATTTTATTTTTGCATATTTGTCACACTTAAATGACTGAGATCATAAAACTATTTTTGATATTATGCAAATCTAACCTAAATAAATACAAAATCCAGTTTTTAAATGATGATTACATTTATTAAGTTAAAAAAAAAGCTAAAACTGTTCAAACCTTCCATTTGTGAAAAAGTAATTGTAATGTTATGTACAAGTCCATTCTCTACAAAGATACACTAACATTAATGAATAACATTACAGAAGAATATTTGCATGCCTGTAAATAAAGCGACTTATTACATGACAGACCAGTTTTCAGATGGGGAAAAAAAAAAAATCAATAATGTCGACTCCTGGGTTTTGCATGAAAATAGAAAAGAGCCTAAAGAACTCCTATTCTCCAGCACGCTCAGTAAAACCTAACAGCTGTTTTATTTACAGTACTGTGCAAAAGTCTTGGGAACATCCAGACAAAAGCCTTATGCAATGATGCTTCTGAAAACATTTCTACATTAAAAGAAACGTCTATAAAAAGCACTAAGTAATAACATAAACAATAAACAGTCAGTATTTGGTGTGGAAACTCTTTGCTTGAACATAAGCGGTAGTGTTCGATACAGATGTGTGCAGCATTCTTAGTAAAACAGCTGTTAGGTTTTACTGAGCATGCTGGAGAATATGAGTTCTTTTGGTAAACCTCGTCACACTCGCTCCTTTCTTTTTTCATACAAATGAGCCTATTTTTTGGTGTTCGAGTCAAACCAGGACTTTTGATAGCTAACAAAACAAAGTTATGAGAATAAAAATCCACTTTATTCCTCTATATACAGTACAGTATCCCCTGCTCTGCTAACGCACTTATCACAGAGTTTCACTAGTGCTTGGATACCATTAAGGGAAAACATTTTCTCAGTACTGCCTTTTCTTTTTTCTCTTTATGAAGTTTTTTACATTGGCAAAAGATTTCAAAAGACTTCTTACAAATTGTATTTGTCTCAAATGATACAAAAGAAAATAAAAACAAACAACAACAACAACAACAAAAAGGGGCTAAACAGAAAAAAAAATTTGACTGGTTAGGGTTCCACTACTGCTTTGTTATGGAAAAAAATTATAACTTTACAATTGTAGGAGAAGCATAACATCTTTAATGATGGTTGACTGGTGTGGCGGATTTTTTTGTTTCCTGTTGAGCAAAATCAGCCTACTGTATGTGCTAGGAGTACCACAGGTTCAGGCACTGTACCCTGATCCTTAGCCAGCTCCACTTTATCACTACCAATACCAAAAATAGCTAATATTGGGTCTGGGTCCAATGGTTTTCCCAACACCTCTGACAATAACTGAAAAACTGAAATCCTGTAGTTACTGATGTTGGGCCAAGTACTACCTTTCAGGCCTAACGTCTGAAAACCTGGCCTCCCAGGAACGCCCAGGAACTCCCAAACATGTGGGAACGGCTTGGGGCGAGGTCAGGATTGTACGTAGGATGTGGCAATAACGCCCAGACGAGTTCCTGTAATGTGAAAGTGGTGTTCAGAGATGATTGTATGTATAGTTCCCACTTTCCTCACAAGTTGGTGACAAGTTATTACTTGATTTTCAAAGAATCAGGTGTTCCACTCGCTGAGTGCTCAACGTTACATCTGCAGTGGGCTCCGAGACACCTCGACACCGGGATCATCATTCAAGAACATACAGTATGGCCTTCTTTGCATCATTCAAATGTTTTAGTTTCATCACCAGTACAGTCTAATGCCTTCATCCGTGTGAAAAATCAGTTTGACTTGAACACCAGATGGAGAAAATAAACTGCTTGTTATGATCTGATCTTCTATACTGGTGTATGGAGTGGTCCATTCCAGTCCCCACGTAAAGTGAAAATAAGAGGCTCATGGATTTAATGAAAATGAAATTGATATTTTGCCTCAACTCAACACCAATATACAAAAGTTTGGTTAAAATCTACGTCTGTCCCATTCTACACATACGTCTGTACGCGTAATCCTCACGTCTAAAGAGTGTGGAATGCCAGACACTGTACTGTGGCAACACATTTCGAGCAGATGTTCATGAACAGCAGCCGAATAACAAGTGCGTTCTCAGTGTCCGATAACCTTGACCAAAAATGATGCTGTTTATTGTGTTTACTGAAAAGAAATACCAGTTTTAATGGAGACGCCTCCGAATCAAAGAGCCGACGGATTCTTCAGGTTTCTGCTGTTGTTGCAATCAGGGAATTTATTGTTGTGTCGAGGTCATAATCAGGAACTTCGCCGCTTGTCAAACACATGATTAAGAATGTGAAAGAAAGCTCCGGAGACATGAAACAGAAACGCACTCAAAGATTATGATTATGTTACCGAGCAATCACGCCTCAATCTGAGGCAGTATGCAACAAGAGACCCGTTCACCACGACCCAAAAATAAGTGCCTTCCCCGTTCTAGTTCTTCCACTTCAGACCCCCATCAGGTTTTTAGTAAAGTATTCCTGTTTATTTAAGTTCTCGAACCGCCAGCGAATTCAGCCTATAAACTACGTACCCAGACGTACAGTAGGTGGGGGTTCAGATGATGCCTCGTTCCTGAGTGTGGAAGGTGCATGTTCTTGATTTGTTCCCTTCAGGTACTCTGGTTTCTTCCCATCGTCCAAAGCCATTCTGTGTAAACTGACTGGCATTTCAGAGTGCGTGTGATTTGTGTGTGCTTGTGCCCTGTAATGGGTTGGCACCAATCCATTATGTACTCTGCTTCGTGCTCTAAGTTCCCTGGGATAGACGCCAGGGCCCTGTGACCCTACACTGCAGAAGAGCTTTAGATAATGTATGGAAGTCTGCACCATTAAAGAATGGTGCACAATGCAAATCTTCTATTGAATTTAATTTGATTTCTGTAGTGATTTTAAAACAGATAGTATCTCAAAGCCAGCTTTACAGATATCAGAATTTACACTAGATATTAGGGATGGGAATCACCAGTCACCTCCAGATACGACATTTCCTCGATGCCTAGGTGCTGATTCTATAAAGAATTTGATTCTATAATTATCACGATGTAGTGGTTAGCTTTATTGCCTTGCACCTCCAGGGTCTGGGTTCGATTCTCGGCCAGGCTCCATTGTGCATGAAGTTTGCATGTTCTCCCAGTGCTTGGTGGGTTTCTAATGCACGCAGTCACTCACTCATCGTCTATACCACTTAATCCTGTAATCAGGGTCACGCGGGGCCTGGAGCCTACAGTATCCCAGGAGACTTCGGGCACAAGGCATGATACACCCTGGCCAATCCATCGCAGGGCACACACACATACACACACACTCGCACACTACAGGCAATTTGGGAACGCCAGTTAGCCTAACCTACAGGTCTTTGTACTGTGGGAGGAAACCGTTGAACCCGGAGGAAACCCACCAAGCACCAAGCACGGGGAGAAACATGCAAACTCCATGCACACAGAGATGGGAATCGAACCCGCACCCTGGAGTTGCAAGGAAGGCGACAGTGCTAACCACTACACCACCGTGCCGCCCGCTAATGCACGCAATTTTTTTTATAATTAGCGCTTGCGGTATTTTGAGACTGGTGTAAGTGTATGTAATGAATGAGTTTGAGACTGATTTTGGAGTCATTTTGGCGATACATGAATCACCAAGTCAAAACTCAACAGGAAACCTCTTTGTAACATTTTCAGCATCTTGGATTTCAGGGTAAATTGGTGAGTTCTTTGCTCTGCTATGCCCTGATAATGAACAACAACAGCACAACGATCGATATCCAACCGATATTGTTTGCGCTGGAAGCACCTTGGACTAAGGACTCGCAGAGTTTTGTTCCAACTCCAACTGCAATGTGTGAATCTATATAAATGACTCTATGTAATAAACACTGCTTATTATTCATTTACCCTCTTTCGAGGGTTGACTGATCGCAGCAGGGAGTAAAGCAAACTGCAGATACAGCTGCAGAGCCCTCTAGGAAAAGACAGAAAAATGGTAAGCTCTCTTTTGTCAGGAACGGGCAAAAAGGCTCGGCTGCTCAGTCCCCTGGAACGGGGAAGAGTGAGCACTTTACAACGCTGGAGCAGAGAGGAGTTGGCAGCACGGACGAGACAAATGCAAGAGCTGTTAATTGGAAAGCAACAGTGCAATGAAGAGAAGTTTAGTACAGCTGCCTCACATAAAGAAAGCCACTCGGATGTTTTCGCACTGGCTGCTTCTCATTCTCTAAACGCAGGTCTGGTATGCGGAAACTGAAATGCAGAAGTGCAGCTCAGCAGCGGCGGTGAACGTCCTGGAGACTGATTTCAGGTTGCCTCAACAGCCCCGGTGCTATGCATAAACAATCGCTTTGTATAGCCATGACTGGGTAATCGAAAATACAGTATATATACATACAAGGGGCGTTCAAGTCAAACCAGGACTTTTGATGTATGTACTGTCGATCGGCTGGTTTAATCACCATCGCTGATGCTTAGTTAAAACACTCAGCACCAACTTGCAGTAGTAACTGAAGAATTATAGGAGGCACTAGATCTACATTTTGCTAGACGCTTTGTGAGTAATTGGTGAAATTTATCAGATGGTCATGGCGTCATGGAACTCGCCATCCACCTTTGCCAAATTCTACAGACTGAACATCGCACCGCTGCAGCCCATGTGGCGAGATCACAGGACTCGTACTCTAAACAGAAAGCGGTATCAGAATATTGAGAGATTCTTGTCCTCTTATCCTTATTAAAGGCCAGTATCAGCAGTGAAAGTGATTCTTATCATCAATAAGAAGGAATGCTTTGATTCTCAATAGTGCTGGAGATTGCTCTAGTGGCCTGGAGGTGAAAGGAAGACAGAATGCAAGGTTATACATGTAACTATCTATCTATCTAGGATTGAATGGAGGAATGCCAAGCGAGCTGAGGCACTTATATACAAGAATGGCCACAGGACGAGGATGATTCAGAGGATGCACATCTCGGGTCAAGGTCACAAGGTTACATCTTTACTATTTGTGGTAAAGTAAATTGTGTTGCCAAGTAAATTGAACAAATGAAGCAAAAAGGAAAGCCTGGCTACAGTAGGTGTGAGTCAGGTCCTCCACGTTTAGTCGTAGAAACTATACGGTATATTCAGTGGTGGCCAAAAGTATTAAGCCAACATATGCCATGTATTATAGTTTCAATTTCTAGAGCCATGACCTGGGTCATGTCCATCCCAAGAGAAAACCGTTGGATGATGGTGAAGAAGGAAGTAGCAGTCAAGAACCGCTTGTCTTCTGTCCATGATCTTTAGGAAGCAATCAAGCAGGCATGGACTGAGAGAGTGGCACCAGAGGACTGCAGAAGGATTTTTGACTCCAAGCCCAGCCAGATCCAGCAGGCTTTAAACAATAAAGGTTTTCATACTCTTGTCTCGCAATTCCGCTGCACGAAAATAGCTAATTATTCGTGCTGTCCTGAAATATCATTATTTTAAAACATTGAATTTCATTGAAATTGGTGGCACGCTGGCGTAGTGGTTAGCACTGTCACCTTGCACCTCCAGGGTCCGGGTTCGATCCCCATCTCTGTGTGCTCCTTGTGCCCAAAGTCTCCTGGGATAGGCTCCAGGCCCCCAGCGACACTGAATACAGGATTACGTGGTATAGATGATGAGTGAGTGAAGTTCACTGTTGTACCGATACTTTTGGGCACCACTTTACCATAACCTTTTATTTTTCATCCGGCTCAGATGAAAGCTAAAGTTCTATCCCTTTGGATAAAACCACGCATACGCACCTGGAAAGGAAAGGAGGCGCTTATGTAAAAATCCGAGTTGCCAAATTGGTAACTTTTACCTCCTGCCACGACTGGAAACCTGAGAAGAGCTCACACTGTGAATGAATTGTATAACCTGGCTCTATCAGCAGGGGATTCCTTGTTTCTTACAAATCAGATTATGAGTTGCAAGTTGAAATCTGCAACCCTGATTTATAAACATAAATACATACTGCATTATGGGATGCAGAGTAACAAACCATATGTGGACTTTCTATAAAAAGCAGAACAGCATGTATGAGGATAAACACCATCAAGGGGAAGATCTGAAAAAATCTAGATATTTTAACACTCAGTCAGTATAACAATTTATCTTGTGTAGGTTCCTGGAGCCTGTCCCAGGAGCCTCAGGACACGAGACGGGGTACACCCTGGACAAGGTGCCAATCCGTCGCAGGACACACACACACACACACACACACATTGGGAACACCAACTAGTCTAATCTGCATGTCTTTGGACTGTGGGAGGAAACCGGCGTACCCAGAGGAAACCAACCCGGAACGTGCTAGAGTAAGAAGGAGGAGATGGAGACAGTGCTAACCACTAAGCCGCCGTGCCGCCAGATATTTTATCTTGCTAGAATATTTCACATTTTAAAGCGACATAACTCATCCGTATATATTGTTTCTTCTTGCACCGCTTTGTTGCAGAAGACGTTTTTGTGAAATATTTCTCAACTATAATTAGATTTATGATTCATACTTCGACTGAAGCTTAAACCGTTTAACATAAACCCTTCCTCCTTGTGCCTGATGGAGTTTTCGCACAAAAGACTGTGACAGCACGGACGTGGTCGAGCGCAGACCGCGGAATGGGAGGAGGAGTCGCCGGCGAACGAGTGGGTAGGACGCGAGTGCTTACACCTGTGTGGTAATTAACCATGACACACTGCAACGTGTGCGTTGCAGAAAAGGGGCTGGTGAACAAGAAGAGCGAGGAAGCACTGAGACGATGAGAGAGTGATGGTAATGAACAGAAACGTGACAAAAGAAAGTCGTGCGTATCTTTTGTGGGGTTTTTTTTTTCAGTCATGCTGTCGGCTCGCACCTCCAGGGTCCGGGTTCGATTTTTGCCTCGGGGTCTGTGTGCATGGAGTTCGCATCTTCTCCCCGTGTTTCATCCTGGCACTCCAGTTTCCTCCCACAAAGACATGCAGGTTAGACTAATTGTCCAGGCCTCCCAGGATACCTCAGATAGCCTATAACTCTGTAACTGTCACACTCCAGCAGAAAATTGTTCGTGTGTCTGTTTATGAGCTTGACAGGAAAAAAAAAAAAAAAAAAAGAACAAAGCACACAGGCATTGCTGATCTTCAAAGCGCTATTGTGTCTGTGCTCATGAACTAGCACAGGTGAGCTACCGAGCCGGGTCTTTTAATGTTAATGAAAGGCCGCTAATTAAAATCCAAGCCGCACAAAGCAGGTGTGATTATATCAGCATTCTCTTTGATATGACTATTAGATAATCTTCTGATCTTCATTAGCTTAGCGAGCTAACACTCCCACTCTAATCACACCCACACACACATAACACGTGCGTCGGAGCTTTGATATGCAGGACGCTAATAAGCAAGTATGGTCATTAAACAGGACACACACACACACACAAGCGGAAACCCTTTGGAGCTTCAAACTAAGGTGAATTCAAAATTACACCTTCAAAATCTAAAAAAAGCAAAAAGCAAAAAGCAACCAGAACTAAAGATTTCAGAAAAGTCACAAGTTATTTCCTTATTTTGAATTATTGAGGTACACTTGCAAATGCCAAATTGACGATTTTTGACAGCATCGCTTTTTTTTCTTCTTCTACTTCGTTTTTGGATTTTATGGCCAGTTGGTGCATTACTGTACCCGGACAGAATGATGTAGCAGAAGAAATCCCTTTACACCAGACATGACATTTATTCATTCATTCATTCGTCTTCTATACTGTTTATCCTATACAGGGTCGCAGGGAGCCCGAAGCCTATCTCAGGAAACTCCGGGCACAACGCGGTGTACACGGGTGCCAATACATCGCAGGGCACCAGTGCACATACTACACATGCACACACACCACACACTCATTCACACACAAATTAATCTGCATGTCTTTAGACTGTGAGAGGAAACAGGAACACCCGGAGGAAATCGGTAGTGTCTGATACAGATGTGTGAAGTATTTTAAGTAAAACAGCTGTTAGGTTTTACTGAGCATGCTGGAGAATATGAGTTCTTTTGGCTCCTTTTTATTTTCATGCAAGTCTACATTAATGATTTTTTTTTTTCCCATCTGAAAACTGGTCTGTCATGTAATATGTCGCTTTCTTTACAAGGCATGCAAATATTCTTCTGTAATGTTATTCATTAATTTTAGTGTATCTTTATAGAGAATGGTCTTGTACATAATAAACGTATATAACAAAATTTGTACTACAGATAATATGGGGCCTAAGACTTTTGCACATATATATGAGAGAGAGAGAGAGAGAGAGAGAGAGAGAGAGAGAGAGCGAGAGAGAGAGAGAGAGAGAGAGGATGATTAACTGAAAAGAAGCCCAGAATAATCTGTAATAAGATATACCTTTGTTCATCCCACAACAGGGAAGTGTCTAATTTGCTTCATCATAGTGAGAGTTATTAAAGAATATTTGGTGCCTCTTTCAAGTAAATAACCCTATATATAGTAATTATCCTCCACATTATTTGTATTACGTATTTATTAAAGTATTTAGTAAACATTGAAATGCCCTGTGACTTGTATTGTTAATTCTTTAAATGTCATGTCTCATTTAAAACACTAATCATGTATTCCAGCCAATCTTCCGCTCCACACTTCAGTCCAGCAGGTGGTGGTAAATGCTCTGACAACCCATAAATTCACTAGAAGGAGAAGCATTAATCTTGCAAAAAAGGGTATCTGTGAAAGATTTAAAAGTTTGTATTTCTGTGGTATATTTTTAAGGAATATACTGATTATAAACCTTTTAATGTTTCCCTTTAAAAATGTCAAAAGTGTGAATCCACTTTGAGTCAGAAACTGGCGCAATGATTCATTTAATGAACACGACCAACAAAAAATGTATTAAATTGTACAGCTGTGAAGATAAACTCTTAGGAAAAAAATATTCTGATAGAACTTACGACTTAAATAAGATTCTCCAACTTGGCCGAAATGAATGAAATAAAATAATTATACACCCTTGCACTTGGCATGTCTCATACCATATATGCTATATTTCATAAGACCTAGCAGTAATATTGTACCTATGAAATACTGTAATATTGTACTTATTTTAATAAATAGCCATTGATAAGGTACATTTTAACTTAAGGTGGGACAATACTATTTGTCTAATGTGGAATCAGTTCCTAATTATTACAAATTATCTAAAAACCCAATTTTGACACTTTGAAACATTTAGCCCGTAGTCAAATAAATGGCCAAGCATATGATGTTTTATTAGAACCTTTATATTATCATATTAAACCTTCCACCTACTGTATAATGCAGTAAAATCAAACCACATGGTCAGCGTCTCATCGCCGTCCATTGCTTAGCAATAAACAGACTGGATGGGTTGAACAAAAAAAATCAGTTTAAAGCAGCACTTACCGAAATTAAGGCGGTTGTCACTGTTGCCAAAATCCAGGGAGTATCGAACGACATGGTAATTGTTCCACACGTAGAGTAGATTGTCTCTTGGGTTATAGTCCACTGCTGCGATGTATTGGTAGGAATTTGGAAACGGGATGTTGATGTTCGTCCCGCGACTTTTCTCCGTGCTATACATGTAGTCGATCTTATTTCCTGACGCTTCGTTGTCATCATCTTCGTACACACTCTTCACGACATACAAGACTCCGCAGATCATGAAGGCGTTGGAGGCTGATCGTTTGTCGTACGTTGTGTCCCAGGACCCTTCGATCCGGAGCGTGTACGGGTTGAGCTGACTTACGACGATTTTCCCATTGTTCTGCTCCGTGGCGTAGATCACCCACAGGCCATTTTCGTCAGCAGCCAGGTCGATGTCGGACTTCCCTCCCCAGCGATAAGGAGACGTATCGTGGTAATTGGCGTTGGCGATAATAGCCTCGCCGCTTTTGATGCGGGTACGCAAGTCGAACTTGACGATGTTGCGCGTGCGCTCCTTGTTAAAGAACAACGCGCCGTCGTACACGACAAAGCCGGTGCCGTCAACCCGATGCGGGAGTTTGTAAGTAGTGGTGGGACGTCCTGCGATAAAATCCTCTTTGGACGAATATTCGGTGAGGGTATCGGTGCGATACGGTGTCCACGGCATGTAGTAAATCTTATTGGACGATTGCAGGGGGTCTTTGCACCACGAGCCTGACTGGTGGTCCGACTCAAAGAGATGTTCGCTCTGGTACACGCCTTTCAGAATGCCTGGACATAGGAAGACTGGGACAGATAGAGAATAATATCAAACATCTGTTTACCTTGAACAAATTGGATGAATATTGCTGTAGTGCAGCGTATGAGTGCTGGAAGACTCGTGGATTAATCATTACTCATCACCAGCCAAGATGGTGGTTCTGGTGGGGTTGGTGGTGGTGGTGGTGGTAGGGGGGCGGGAGGGGGGGGGGAATCTAGTTGCGTGGGAGGACGTGTTAGACTTCACCCTGTCGTGCGATAGGTGACAACTTCCTAGAGGAATCGTCGCAACTGCCGACTAAATTGGAAGAAGATAAAGAATTACGAACGCTCGGAAAGTGGCGGCTGAGTGACGTGGTTAACCAGTGACATTAAATTAACGATTTAAAATGAATACTTATTGTATTACGATGAGATAGTTGTGTTTAAAAAAAAAAAAAGTCATAATATGATTAAATGGCTTATTTGACATGAAGTCATTCGGCTAATTATGTGAGTATAAGTGAGGAAAGGAAAAAAGAAGCAGGGGCTAAGAGAGCGCGAGAAAGAGAGAGAGAGAGCGCGCACGAGAGAGAGAGCGGGTTATAAACTAAACCTGATGACTAACAGCTCTATATATAGTTCGGGACTGTGCTCGTTTCCCCCAGGAGAATCTGCCACATTGACTTCTGTAACTTTGGGTAAAATTGCTACCTGTGCGCGAGTCTGTGTGCCAGGGGCGAACTGAAACGCGACTACGCTTACCCTCATTATTCCCGGTACATGCGAGGTGAAGCCGCGGATCGTCATCGGCTGTTAAGCTTTATGCTAATCAGGCTTAAATGCTCCGCGAGACTATTGGCTCATAATGCTGCAATGCTAATAATCCTGACAAATCTGAAACACCTTACTCCTTATTAAAAACTGATACACGGAGCAGGGGGTTGCGCCGATATCTCCAGGAGACACGTTATCTTTTCGAAGCATGAGAGCGCTCTGGAGAGAGTGTGTGTATGTGTGTGTGAGTATGTGTGCGCTAATGTCCAACAGGTTTAGTTTAGCCAGTGCCAAGACTAGCGATTGATTTATGTCAACAAGCTGCATCTTGCTGCAATTCATTCCTAATAAATTTATAGCTGTGTGTGTGTGTATGTGTGTTTGAGTGTGTGTGTTTGAGTGTGTCAGACATATTTCCCACACTCAGTTCTCACACACAGATTTATGATGGTATTCTGGGAAACCAAACACACACACACACACACACACACACACACACACACACACTTTTCAAGCAAAACCCAGGACGGAAAAAACACACACACACACACACACAGAACTGAAACAAATAAATGTTCACACAGTTGTATGCAAAGGCATGCATGGCAGCTTGTTCCCACAATTCTCTTCCCATCCTTACAGGAAGTGAAGCTGGTACGCGCACTGCACTATTACCGCACGCTTCCTTTAATTGTATCTTATCTGTAAGTCCTAATATAAAGTCTTTTATAAACTATCAGAGGAAGACATGCGTCTTATTTTGTATCGGAGCATGAGGCTGGACTGTGGTGTGTGTGTGTGACCCAGGTCAAGGTGAAGTGTGTGAACAGGAAGCATATTACATCAGCTCTGTGCAGCCCGACATGCTTTATTCTGGAATACGGTGCCAAAATGACAGCTCGTTCTCCACGATTGCTCCTTCCGTCCCGACATTTCATTCCAGTCCTCCCGCTTCCTGTTCGTCCCCGTTCGAAATGTCACCGAGGCTATTTTTGGAAACGGTATCACTAACGCAAAGTACCTCTGGTTTAAACTTCACGCCAATACACGCAATTAGCGCTCACCTTTCCTTCTCCACGCGCTACTGATCATCTGATACATTGCCTCCTAATGAGGGAGCCGTCAGTCAAAAAGCCCCGGCTGCTGATTGGCTGGCCTCCGTCCAGGTTCATTTGAGGGGAATTATAATGGAAAGCGACAATTTCACACCCAGATCTAAAAGCCTGCTTACGATGCGTGTTTATTCGAAATGAGGTTTACCGCGACATGTGAGAGCCGTATTAATGGCTGGTGTTTCTGAGATACGAGCTCCTCTCTGTAGTGACAGCGCTGTCTGAAACGCTTCCCCTAGCAGCGGCGTCCTGTGCTGGTGTCCATGACTAATGCGCAGGGGTGGGAAAATATTTACAGAAATGTACTTTGTTAAAGAACTTTTTTGGGGAGAAGCGCTATTTAGGAATATTTGTACTCTGTGATTAAGTATTTTTACTCTTTTTATCTACATTTATCTTCAAACTTTATTTTTAAACAATGTTGTTGTTCTTTGCTCAAGTATGCAAATAAATATAAAAAATATGGCGATATATTGTAAAAATATAATGCACTATATTAAATAATACATTTCCATATATAAGAAACTAGTGCTTATATTTATTCATATACTATATTGCAATATACAGTATGAATGGACCATGTATGGATATTGCAATGAAGACAAAAAACTAAATATTTATACTTTATTGAAACTGATTAATGCCTAAAAAATCCATTTTGTTCCATATAAGCTAATTGTAAAAAATAAATAAATAAATAAATATTAAAAAATAATAATAATTTATATATAATCAAATTCAAAATTCAAAATATTATAAAGTATATATTAACATATAAGCAAATTGTAAAAAAAAAATATATATATATATATATATATATATATATATATATATATATATATATATATACGGTGGGCCAAAAGTAGGGTTACAGTTAACACTTAAACATTTTTCCTTTATTAGAAATTTTGACTTTTATTTACATATATTATAATTACATATTAGACATTTTTACACTGAACATTTAATCTCTCAAGTGCTGAAAGAGTCCATCTTTTTGATAATAATAATTTTTATATCTAAAACGTGATTGTGAAGGTGAAGCAGATAATGAAGTAACTGTAACCCTACTTTTGGCGCACTGTGTGTATTGTTGTTACACACACCCCACTGTGTGTAACAACAATATACACAGTATATATAAAATCAAATTAAATATATTATAAAGTATATTGTTGAATATAATTTGAATATATCTCTTAATATATGAAAAGCGGCGATTCATTATGTATTTTTCAAAATATTGTGATATATCAATACGATATATTATTCTGTCAATTGTGATTATATTTTTGGAATATGAATATCTTTTTTTTTTCTGTTAATTGTTAGTTATTAGACTTTCACCTGTTTGGTCCCCTGAAAGTGGAACTACAATGAAGAAGGGACGACAGCTGTGTATTCGTGTCTCAAAAACATGTTTTAATCAGACAATGCAAAAGCTTGTTAACAGGTGGACAAAGTGTATTGAAATGCCAGGAGATCATGTCGGAAAGTGATGTATTTTTTTATTAAAATTACTTCTACAGCCAGAGTGCGGATCATTTTTTGACTCACCCTCGTCACAGGTTAAACCCCCTACAACATCAGAAACACTGATGTCCCGTTTTATACAATCCTGAACGTCCTATCTTAAGTCTATATTGAGTTTCATTTGAGCTCCTCCAATCGTCCCTGTGGTTTCCTCCGAGTTCCGCTGTTTTCCTTCTACCGTTCAAGAAAGCCAGTTGATGTACTGGTTGTGCTAATTCAATTCATTCAATATATTTGAAGTGCACAAACACTGGTATAAAAGAAATAAATAAATAAAAATACTGACACACTGATTTAACAAAATACTGACATTTACACTTATGAAATTTGACAGAGTCTTTTATAGAAGCATCTTGTCTATATGGAAAACAAATCCCTTTGGAATCCCTTTGCAAGTCAATGACGCTCTGAAAGCATTGCCATCAGGCGGTCCGTGCTTTGTACAAAAAAAAAAAAGACCTTTATCCGCAGCTGTGATGCTGTGATGATTACTACATCACATACTCTGCTATTATATTCCAGAATTGTCTTGCTGTGAAGAAATTTTTCTTTTTTCCCTTTTTTTTTTTTTTTTTTTGTTTAACCCCCTACAGGGAATGAACAATGAAAGAACACAAGAAGCGGAACAAGAAACCCGGGAAGAGCCAGACGGAGAGAGATCGAGGAGTCGAGGGTTAATTCAGTGAGTACGGTGTTGATGCGAGATCTGGTTTCTCCTTCACATTTTCTAATATACATCATTACAGGCTACTGATCCCCAATCAGTCCTTAGTATTGAATAACACAGAAAACAGGCAGATGGTGAATTACACACTTAAACTACATTAAAGTAATGGACCTACCTCTCTGTTCCACTTCTGCATCCGCGTTTCCAACATTGGTGGGGGCAGAAAGAGAAGGGGAGGGGGGGGGGGGGCACAGATTAATGATGGCATAGCAAATGAATTCCATATGTACATAGCATGCATCATGTCATGATCTCTACTCTGCTCCATTTACTTTCATGCATTCTATTAGGCACAGAACGAGACCCCCTGGACACGGGGGGGAAAAAAAAGAAAGAAAAAATTAAACCCAGTCGCCGAAGATTATTACAGCGAAAACTCGTTGTGTCGATGCATAAACGGGGAGTCTAATTAGACGATTATTTTATACAACTTGCTAAATTCTGTTCGGTCACAGTTTTACGGTTTTAACTCCACCATAAAGAAAGTCATATCAGTTTTATGGGCGAGCATCTGCAACCCGGAGGAGCACGTTTCAAAACATGTGACGCTCCAGTCCTGTTTATCAATACGATGAATTACATTCATACTTTGCGAATTCTTCAACTTTTAGCACTAGTCTGTAATCTCACAATATCTTACAATGTCGTTGCTGTGATTCTAATCGTTTTAGTGTAAAATCCAAAATGTTTTAGGTTACAAAAAGTGCGCTGGGGCTGGGGGTAAGGGTAGACGGGGTCTTGATGGAGGCTGCAGAGGAGGATATCGAATGTCCTTCCCGTCATCCCCATCACGCTTTCAATTTCGTAAAGCGTATGTTATTTGTTGGCGGTGAAATTGGAATCATATGAACAGCTAATGTGTCACTGATAGGGAGAAATTCATTCACATGACAAACTCTATTGATCCTCACAATTCAGAAACGTCTATTTAAACAGTCCTTTCCTGCATCGCTACCGTATGTTGCTGCGCGCATTACCTCGGCTAAGCTTTCAAGCACTTTAGCCGGAGTGCCTGCGTTTGCCACGAACATATATTGAATTTGAAGCTCCAGATATATTAGCTATTAAGAGTAGCTGGGGGACTTGGGGTAAACGTGACGCTCAACAAGCCAGTTGGGTTTTTTGATGTTGTTGTTGTTGTTGTTGTTTGTTTTCCTATTTATTTTTTCATTATGAACATATTTAATGGATCTCTGTTTGCTGAAAAATATTTTGCCTGGTTTGTGCCAGCACGCTGGCGTTGAGGGTTTATATGTTCACCCTGTGCTTGGTGGGTTTCCTCCCACAGTCCAAAAGCATTATTAGGCTAATTGGCATTTCCAAGTTGCCCGCTGTGTGTGTGTGTATGTGAGTTTGTGCCCTGCGATGAACTGGCACCCTGTCCAGGATGTACCCTGCCTCGGTCCCTGTATAGGGATAAGTGGTATAGAGAATGTTGTAGAGTGCTTGGTTTGGTTGTCATTAGGTGGTATTTGCCGTATGAATTACGTTTCATATTATTATTATATTCATTTAAGACTAAACAGCGTGAAATGCTTTATTCGGATGCCCATTAGCTTTCACCATAAAATACAAAACCATTAAAAAAAAATTAATGAACAGAAAAAAATTTATAATACAAGCTTAAAAAATGAAAACAGACAGAATTAAAGACAAAAATTACAAATATTTGGACACACATAGTCATATATGACCAAGGTTTAATATTAGGTAGACACATTTTGTAAAAACCTAGTATAAGGAGACTGAGATACGTTTGCAAAAAAAAGTTTTTTTTTAACTTTTCAAAAAAAAAAAAAAAAGAAAGAAAGAAAAAAAAGGAAAACATTGACTTGGATCGCCGCAGCTACAGTAGGCACTTGTGTCGTCCCTTTCATGGACACTGAAGACGTCCTTAAATACAAAGATGTAGGTATTTGATAAAACATGTTTGATTTTGTTACTTATTTAATTGCAATAAAATTTTTGGTTGTCCGTGTATGTCATTCACACACATCAGCTGAAACATTAAAACACTGTGCTGCCTGGGCGGGTCCGGCCCCTTGGGGTATGGTGTCTCATACCAGGACGTTAGCAGTGGATCCTTTGGGTGCTGTGGGTTGCATTGTGGGGCCTCCATGGATCTGACTTTTTTGTCCAGCACTTCTCATGGATGTTTGATCTGATGAGATCTGGAGAATTCGGAGGCCAGTTCAACAACAGTGAACTCTGTACCTGATAAGTCCCATACACACGGAGAATTGACTTTTTTTCAGCAATTTGTGCTGCATTGGCTTTTCTGTGAGATCGGACCAGACGGGCTGACCTTTGACCCCAAAAGGCATAGACCTGCCTTGGCTTCCCATGATCCCGTCACCAGTTTCCTGGTATATAATAGATAATCAATGAAATTCGATTCACCTCTGTGGTGATGTTAGTGGCATGGCTGATCAGTGTGCGCATTTACGGTATAAAAAGTCCAAACAATACATTCACTCATGCTGGCTATTTTGCTCAGCTAAATGTTGGACCTGACCTGTACAGTGAACTTGGAAAAAACATTCGAATAAAGCAGATGTCTTATATCAGGGCCAAAAAACAGGAAGGTGGATTGGAACACAGCCACCTGCTCCATCACAGGGGAGAAGACAAGAGCCAAAGATCCTCCAGAAAACATTTGGAAAGTGCTCCCAAGGGTTTCTGGCACAGAGGTAATTAAATTACCTGTGTTCATGTGTGTTGTGTGTGTGTGGTGTGTGGTGTGTGTGTGTGTGTGTGTGCGTGTGTGTGTGTGTGTGTGTCTGTGTGTGTTTCTGTGCGTGTGTGTGTGTGTGTGTCAGAGCTTCACAATTCTTGATTAAATTGAAATCATAACCTTTTTGACTTGGTCATGATTTTCACTCAGAGCAAATAGCATTTTGCAGGATATAACTTTCCTCCTGAAACTCCTGAACTTCTACACTTCTACTCAACTGCCTTGCAGAAGTTTATAATTGGTCTGGAACTGCCCTGTCGAACTTTCTGGCACACTTTCTCTCGAATTTTTCTGAGTGATCTCGGAAGCTACCTTCCAGCAGAGTGAACTTTCACAATTCGAGACAAATGTTGCATTTGATTATGACAATGAAGTGAAAAGTGTGCTCAATAAATACTAATGTAATTATTTTCATTTTTGGCGGGGGCAGGGGCGGAGGAGTGGGGGTGTGGGGGGGGGGGGGGGGGGATTCCAGAAGATACGCAGATATGCTAGTCTTTGCACAGATGTGTTCGGGTGTGATTTGGTTTTGATTGTGGCTCAAACTTGGAGTTAAGAATGGCAGGGTTTAGCTTTCTGTTACTGGCTGACAGGACTGGAACCTGATGTGCTCTTTTGCTGTCGTAGCTATCTTAATTATTTAAATTTTGTACACTCTGAGATACTTTTCTGCTCAGCACAGATTTAAAGAGTGATTGTTTGACTCCTTCTTGGCAGCTTGAACCAATTTGGCTATCCTGACTAGAGACTGTTCTGTGTAAAAATCCCAGGAAATTTCCGAACCAACATCCTCTCCACTGTTAAAGTCACAATGATGACAATTTTCCTCATTGTGATTTAAAAAGAAATCACCGTAGCTGCGGACCTGTACTGACTAATTGCATAACCGCAAAAAATGAGCAGGTGTACAGGTGCTCCTATTTAACTGGATGGTTAGAACAGCATGGGACACTACCTATCCTCACCTGCAGAGGTCAGCCATCTATTCAACTGCTCATTACCTGCTTACTTACTGGTTTTTGACCACTCAAGCACATCTGTTATTTTGCAGTTCATTCTAAGCAGTGATACTGGCTGCATTTCATCAGTGCTTTGTGGGTGTCTATCTTGTGTTTAATCTGCTTTCTCAAATCAGTAATTATACTGCAGGGGCGGGACTTACAGGAATGCTTTCTCAATGGCTGGCTGATTCTCTTGCTGGGTTAATACCTGTGGTAATTTACCTATATGATATCATATAATTAAAGGTACATAAAATGTGAAGATATATGGACAGATATTTGTTAAAGATATTAAATGATAAATTATATTATTATTATTATTATTATTATTATTATTATTATTATTAATGTTGTTGTTGTTCTTATGTTTGTGTACAGTTCATAACTCACTGTACTGACTGATTTGTTCCACTTTGAGAGAAAGTGAATTTAAAATCATTGAGTACATATTGCAGTAATATCCGCCCGACAGGTCCTGACCAATGAGAATGCAGCACTGTAGGACCCGTCCAACAGCACCTAGCCAATGATGACACAGCACTGTAAGATCCACCCAATTACAGATGGCCAATGAGGATGCAGCACTGTAACACCCATTCAATAGCAATTCCCCAATAAGAACATACCAGTGTTAGCCATGCCCAATAGTACAGTAGCTGTCCAGTGAAGACACAGCACTGTAAGACCCGCCCAATGGCACCATGCCAATGAGGATACAGCACTGTAAGACTCACCGAACACCACCTAGTCAATGATGAGACTATAAGGTCAATGACAACTGGTCAATGAGGATGCAGCACTGTAACGCCTACCCAAAACTCCCCAATGAAGACACGGTAGTGTTAGAACTGCCCAACAGCAGCTGGCCAATGAGGACGCAGCAGTGTAAGACCATCCTAATATCAACTCCACAACCAGGATGTAGCAGTGCAGGACCTACCCGATAGCAGCTAGCCAATGAGGATGCAGCACTGTAAGTTCCACCCAATGGCACCTCGCCAATGAAGACAGCAGTGTAAGACTCACCCAATGACACCTTGCCAATGGGGACACAGCACCTACCTAACCAGTAGAGGATCTACCTTATAGCAACTGGCCAATGAGGATGCAGCACTGTAAGATCCACCCAATTAGAGCTGGCTAATGACGATGCAGGACTGTAACACCAACTTAATAGCAACTCCCCAATGAAGACATACTGTAGCAGTGTTAGATCAGCTGGCCAATGAGGACGCAGCAGTGTAAGGCATTCCCAGTAGGAGATGGCCAATGGGGACACAGCACTGTAAGACCCTCCTAATATCACAGGACGTAGCAGTGCAGGACCTGCCCAACAGCAGCTGGCCAGTGAGAATGTAGCAATGTTAGACGCGCCCAGTAAGCCTTGTTGGATGTGTCCAGTGATATGTTTGTATCTGAAGTGTTAATGTAAAACTGAAATGTTTTTTTTCCCACCGACAAGTTTTTGTGAATTATTTTTATATTCACTTTCAATTTATTTGGTTTTGTCCAAAGTTACATTGCAACAGCATGTTTTTAAAACTAGAATATATTTATGAATAATCATTGACTCAATAACACAAAGCTAGACTAAACCTTACAATTCTATGGTTTTGATTTATATGTAAATATTGGCGTTTAATGGCATTCTGTTGAAACTACCTTGAACCTGAGCTGCAAGAAAAACATCTTTCTGGCTCCCTACACATAGAGCTGCATGAGATTATAAGATGGTTGAATGACTGCATAGATGTATAAAAAGAAAGAAAAAGCCAGTCTTTATGATTCTTTTATATGATTCACTACCTTTTCATCGGGTCATAGTTTGATGACTTTAATCCCGAAAAGGAATTTATAAAACCTTTACGAGCTTCATAAGAATGGCAACAGATTTGTGTGTGTGATCAAACTGTCTGATGTTAATATCCAGTCTGCGGACTTTGTATTCCGTTACATATGTTCCCCATATTGCAGATTTCGACGTTTTAAAATGTCAGTACCACTGAATAAACAGAGGAAAATGGAGAACGCACTCACGCTAAGTTAGAAGTTGTTTGTCCTTGGCCGGTCTGCGCTTCTGGGTGACTGACTCACATGTACGTATGTCAGAAACATTTGTGTATCTGTGTTTTCAGGCTTTTCCTGCTGCCAGTCCACCAGTCACACAATACTGATTTATTCCGCCTGTTACCACGGCTACCCCAGTCTGGGATGCTGAAATCAGGAAAGCAGGGACACACATGTCTCCATATCGCTTCACACAGTCC
>JAAGKR010007692.1:2500-35167 GCA_011419295.1 Clarias macrocephalus | reverse complement strand
CTCTCTCTCTCTCTCTCTCTCTCTCTCTCTCTCTCTCTCTCTCTCCCTCTCTCTTCCTCTCTCTCTCTCTCTCTCTCTCTCTCTCTCTCTCTCCCTCCCTAGGATTCCTCCACATGTGACCCAACAACTACATCAGGGACTAAAGCTACTAAATTGAGTTCCTATATTGTCCATAAATCCTCTTATATGTGGATAAGACCAAAGCTTCAGCATTTCTTCACGTATTTTATGTCCCTAGATGACAGTAAATCTATATATAAGGAGTTTCATTTCAAAACATGTCATTTTTAAAAGATTTTTTTTAGCTTTTAAGGTTATTGTAAATGTATTAAAACAGTTAATTCACTCGTTTATTTTCTTTATCCTGCTTAATAAGTTCCTGAATATTTACAGTACTTTGAGGTGTAGAGAACACAGAGGAACACATCCTCACTTAGGGGTAGTTAAAGGGGTTAATGTGCCCAAGGACATAATGTTTCCACATAGACATCCTTCACATCTGTAGCCCCTAAAACTTGAATTTCAATGGTTAATAGATTAAATGGTTAATATTTCATATATTTCCTCTTGCCCGCCTTCCTACTTGATTAGAAATGACTGTGCACATCATTAGACATTGGCACATGCTGTGCACATCCTTAGATTTTAGAATAGACAGGCACTATTTATGACATCACATTCTAAACAGCTGTACACTTTCATCTCTAGGTACGGTTTGCTCTTATATCTGTGGCCAGATTTACCGTGCAATGCTCAGGACCGCCTTTCCAAGTGGTCACAGGTACAGTAGGGAGTACTCACACTACCCAAAATTACCAGACCGTGAGATACAATGGATTTAGAGTCTGTGGTGTCCAGCTGATCCACTCCACCTATGGGGATGTTTCCCAAGACGGACACAAAAGGACATGCAAAACTCCACAAACCCTTGAACCTTGGTGATGTGATGTGGTGCAGCTGCTCTACCTGCTACAATTAAAAATAAAAATCTATTATAAAACCTGTGAGTCATCAGGAATGAGATTTAAAGCTCTCAGGCCATGTGATGTTTCATGTGATGACACTTCCTGAAAGTTGCCACTAAACAGTGGTGAGAATGAGCACAGACAATTCGTTATCACAATGCTTCTACTGTACATCGAGCTTCAGCTTCATGGGTCATTGGATTGGTTTTGAAATGTGATCTTGTTCCTCATATTTCAGCTAACGTTCTCAAGTCTCGAAGCTTAGGAAAAAACTAAAATATACTAGATAGATTAACGTGAAGGTTTCTAAATAATAATGTCGACACTAATGATATCAAAGTGATGATAAAGCACAGAGGGAGGATGGGGTGTTCATAGAATCAACAGCATGACCAAGATCCTTTGCAGGATCCCACATGGCAAACACTACACCAAAGGCAAAGGTCCTGCAGAACCTTTAATAGTTCTTAAAAAGAAAAATGAACAGAACCCTGTTTTACGAGGGTCTAATACACTTAATTCAGCAGGTGTGTGGTTTAAATACTAATTTCTCCAAACTTATCAGGAATGTTAATTCATCTACTTTGTACCTGGTACATTTTAAGTTCTTTAAAAAGACTAAAAAAAGTTCTACACAAAACTTTAATAGGTTCCCCGAGATGGGCAGAGATGTACTGTAGTCTCTCTCTCTCTCTCTCTCTCTCTCTCTCTCTCTATACATCACATTCTCAATATTATTTCAGACTGATTTTCATCTAAATATCTGCTGTTGTTATTGTTACTATTACTTAATGCACGCCTGTGGTCAATAGTGTAATTGTTTTATTTTCCCTGATTCCTCAGTCTTAGTGATGAAAGCAAAAACAAACATGAACAGCATACAAATTGAATTTATGAATTATAAAAAGAAACGAGCTCGCCAGCAATGCAGTTGGCACTGATGAAGAGCGCTGGCTGCAGATATTGTTCTATATGACAATAAACACAACATAACAAGCCAGGAGCAGCCTTTAACCGGCGTTTACACTGCATTAATTTAATCAGCTAAAAGACATACAATATGTCAGACTGGCTGCTGAAGAAAGCCTGAAGTTCATGGCGGAAATATTCTGTCAATATCCGTTTCCTTTTTTGTCACGCTGGCCGGCAACAAGCGCATTCCTGAATCATTCACGGTTTTCTTTCATCTAATTTTATGAAACTCGTCGATTAAGGGCACAGAATAAAAAGAGGAGGAGTTGCAGTGGCTGAGCTGCCTTTTTGGAAATTGCAAAGCCGAGTATTGTGTAGGTTCCCCTTGTGGCAGTGTGGTGGGACTGGCCATGCAGGGTATGACTCCACAGGAACTTATTGGGGTGCGCTGTGGTGTCTGGCAACAGTTGCGGAGTGGGACTGGAATGGATCAAATGGTTTTGTCCGACGCATCACATGGGAATTGGGATCCGGAGAACTTGGATGCCAGATCACCAACCTTGGACTCTTTGCCTGCTGGGCCCCATGTGCAGCGACCCGTGGTGCACTGGATGCCCCTGTGCCTTTCTATCATGACCAGCATTAGCGTTAGTGCTGCATTTTCGTTTCTGTGGGATCGGACTGAAGCATCCAGTGAGGGCACGGGTGAGCCTTGGGTGCCCAAGCTGTTGATGTGTTAATGTTATGGCTTAGGGACATGAGAATGCCAAGACAACCAACAGCACTTTTGTTTTGTTTGGCTCATAACTTTACAAATGAAAAAGGCTGCTAAGAAAATATGCTCACTCTTAGCAATACAATCAGTTCCCTCTGCTTTTTGATTTTCTGTTCCATTAAAACATGGGTTAAAGACAAATCCAAGGCTGTCATACGATAACAGAGGAGGGAATAGATGCACCGTTTTTGATGTAAATACAAGTGTCACGAACCTCGGTGAGCGGAACTGGGACTCTCCGAGCTGTCACTGTCAATATAACCGTGGATTTTCACCTGTCACTCTCAGATAGAAACAGTCATTTCTTTTCCTTCAGAGCATTCATTGTCAGTGAAAGTAAACAAGAGGTGTGTTGGTTTGTCAAATCTGCCAAGGCCTGGAATTGTATGAGTGGGCAATTTTTTTTTTTTTTTTACCCATGATTTTCAGAGAAATGTAGCTGTATGGATGATTACACCATTATCCCAGCCGGTCAGAGTTACATAAGATACTTTATAATGGATTTGTACTGTGTGTTTTCATCCTTCTGCCTTTTATCTTTTATGAAATATAAGAAATAGGAGCTGTTTTGTTATTTTAGGTCATATATTTTGCAAAGCAAAAAAAAAAAAAAACAGAAAGGAAGCCATCAAATTATAATGTTGGACTGTGTCATGATCAAAGTATTCTTTTAGGATGTATTTTAAGAACTTTTGGACATTAGTGACAAGTTAAGAACAAACAAACAAACAGACAAACAAAAACACAAGCTCATAGAAAATTACTCTTAACTTTTTTTTTTTTTTTTTTGGTGATGATGATTGTGTAACACCACTTATAAGTAATTTTACCACGATATAATTATAATGGTAGTCTGATGCTACTTGTACTGTACCATGTTATATAGTCCCATGGTTTTATTGACAGGACTCTGGTCCTTTTTTTCTGATATACAGTACTACATGTACCACACCGTGGAACATGGTTCTGTCATTGCACGTACTTGGTACAAAAGTACAGACTTTTAATAGCAGACTTGTATTAGCAGTCTTTAATACAGACTTTTAATAGCATTATGGTGCTATTGAACACGTACCAGGATACTGTCGAAAATACATTATACAACAATATGGTACATTGCACTGCATTTTCTAACTTCCTGTACTGTGATGGATTGGCACCAGGCACAACATAAGCATTATGGAGAATAAGTGCATGGCCAATAGGGTATCGAGTCTGTATCATAGAACTCATCAATTATCCTACAAACAACAGTACCCTCACCAACGTTGGTACTACAGTGCCCACCATGGTAATGTCCGTAGTACCACACTAATACTATGGTGCACTGCGGTATTTACTAATGTTTACCATATTAATGTTTCTTATGGGATGTTGAAATCCAGGGCCTGTGATGGCCATAGCAAATCATTTAGGAAGCCAAAATATGTGAGTGGATTCATCCTGGAAGAGACCATGCTTTTAATCAGAGAATATACAGTGGGTTAGTTCGAACAACTTTGGATGCTTTGCTCTAAGGAAACAACTGTAGCCAAATTATATATGCAAAATAAATACAAGTACTAGGTATAAGTAAGAGAAGCAATCAAGACTCCAAGGGTAACTCATTATGCAATGAACATTATGCAACCTCCATTTATTCTCGCAGTGTCTGCCTTCCTCTGAACCTTGAGCTTTGTCTCACGGGTAAAAAGTTTAATTTTGGACTCATGAGACAAGAGAACATTTTCCATATGCTTGCTGAGTCTCCATTGTGCCTTTTGACAAACTTTAAATGGGATTTCGTATGGTTCGCTTCTCTTCACCGCTCTCTTAGCCTTGGCCCAGTGTACTGGTTCCCAACCCCGGTCCTGGAGGACCACCTGCCCTGCATATTTTAGTGTTTTCTCAGCTCCCAGCACACCTGATTTAACTAATCAGCTAATTAAGAGTGTTTTCTGAATTGAAGTGGGTGCAATAGAGCAAGGAAAATACTAAAATGTGCTGGACAGGTGGTCCTACTGGAGTAGTGGTTAGTTCTTTGACCAATCCATCCCAGTCATTTTGGTTGATGTTTTCCTCACATTGCATCATCATGTAGACTGTGACTTCAAGCATCCAACACATCAAAAACTTGTTGGGATACTTGTGCAAGGCTGTATAAGACTTTACAGCCTTTGGTCGAAGTTGATGGCATTTTGCCCTCAAACCTGTGCTTAAGTGTGGTCTTGAGACGTTGATTACTCAAGTTTGGGCCAAAGTTGTTTAAAATAACTGCTTGATGTTGGATGCCACACTCTTGTTATCACTTTTTTCTTTCTTGTTATAACTATGATAAACTGCTTGAGTCAAGTTTGAGCACTGATATGTCCAGTGAATTGCCTGGGTCTGTAGTTTAACATGGCTTTTATTGTGCTGACCTTTCATATGTCTTCATTAAGCAGTGGCTCAGGACGCATTTCCAGTCCCGCGCTTTGGAGAGCTGGGAGCATTTAAGTCAAGAGCCGGAGCACAAATGAGGTTCTGAGAGTTTGCAGCACTTGAGAGGGCTATGTAAATAAAAGCTTAACCTGGGAGATAGTTCAGATGAAGTTATTTTCGTTTTTTCTTCCTCTTCTCCACTATGCCTGAAAGGCTGGAAGAGACCAGGAGGATTACGGGACACGAGGCTGGTGCATCGGGTCACCGTCTGAAGTGGATGGATCCAGACCGTAATTGGTGTTAGCGATAAAACAGCGGTGTTCAGAGAGAGAGGTTATCACCCGTAATCTCTCCAACTGCAATCCATCAGGAGAAAGAAGTGAGAAAGAAGAAAGAAGACATGACTGGAGAGATGTAAGAGATGGAGGTAGTGGGTCGTCAAGGACAGCCAATGGTAGCCATGGTAACGTCTCAATGTGAGTTGAGAATTGAGACTTAGGCTAAGACATGTGACAGAACAATATTTCTACCATAGTCTTGTTGAATTTTGATTTCAGGTGGTCAGGTGGTGTTGATTAATACTTTAATACATTATTGTTCCTACAGCAACAGCACATTCACAGGGACTTGTACAGTGGATGCACCACAAAACAGATGTCTGTAAAATTTATTATTGAATATTTGTGGTGCTTGGGAAAAATACCTAAATTTAACAGATGATACATGGAATTCAATTCTCAAGCTTATTAATTCAACATCTCTATGCAGCTGCCACTTTTTATTACAGGTTAAGGTTGTACACAGGACTCATTTCTCCAAACTTAAGCTTTCTCGTTTCTACCCAGATGTCGATCCTTGCTGAGATAAATGTAAAAGAGGCGTCTCTTATTCATATGTACTGGACATGCTCGAATTTGGAAAAATTCTGGAGGGATGTCTTTCAAAGCCTGTCGTCCATATTGAAATGCAATCTTGAACCAGACCTTCTGATTGCTCTTTTGAGCATCACTTGAGAGGAAGATAAGCATCTAACTCCAGCCAAACGGCGTTTATTGTGCTTATTGTCTACTCAAGCCGTGATTCAGACTTAAAACTTTAACAGGTTAAAATATGCTTGGTGTCTGGCCTTTCTTAGACATGTAAAGCTGGCTTGGGAGGTCAGGGAGGGGCAGAGTGGGAGGTATAGGGGTTTATAAGGGATTTATAAAGTGTGCATTGAAACATTCCATGTTTACTGTTTACTGTTATAACCCTGTTTAAAATCAATGAAAAATTGTTGAAAAGAATATTTGTGGAAGGAGTCTCCAGTCAGAGGTAAATCCTCAGGATACAGGAGTTTACACTTTGCAGTTTTGCAGTAATATGATAATTAAGAAGATATATACAGTTTAGGTTATTTCAATTTCCAAAATTGGCCATACAGAATTGTGCAGAAATTCTTAACAGGCAATTTGCAGAAAAATGATCAAGCATTAGATGGATGGATGGATGGATAGATAGATAGATAGATAGATACCAAAGTAAATTTAAAAAGGACAAACTAAGATTCTGCCTCATAAACCACAACACTGGTCATTAAACACAATGGAGACTTTGACCCAGGACGATGCGTAATCATCAGGGACATGAGAGACACAGAATTCGCAAAGAGCTAAAAAACCATGCATGATAACACACTATGAGAATTCCAGACAAAGGACCAGGATGCTATAAAAAGATAAACTGATCTACAGCTGAACTGGGAACAGCAGAACAGGTGCACACATTAGGGAACAGACTAAAGGGCAGACACCAAGTCAAGGACCAGAAAACAAAAGTCAAGATAAAGTCACGGTCCACTGGGAATTTTTTTGACATTCATATGTTTATAAATGTTTTTTTTTTTTTTTTTTTTTTGGAATAGGTGAAAATTGGAGAAATCTCATTTTTAGTATTGTTCCACTTTTTATATAGTACTATTTCTGCAGGGCATCAGAGGCTGTGTAGCTTTGGCCCAGAACTCTGTTCTTCTCACCTGTTCTCATCATCGCCAGAGAGATCATTCATCATTTATCCAGGCTTCTTACAGCTACATATGAGATGATAAAGTCGGATCACACAGGAGACCACATTCAGGGAGCATAATGGATGGTTGAACAGCGTAGTGCCAAATCTCTCTCTCTCTCTCTCTCTCTCTCTCTCTCTCTCTCCCTCTCTCTCTCTCTCTCTTTCAGGTGTTTTTGGATTAATATACAGTTATTCATTGTAAAACAAAACAAATAAGGCAAGTTATTTATAATATGATCTCCATCCAGCTTACGCTTCCATGCCAGTCTCACAGGGCTTTTTCCCCCTAAAAAACAAACAAACAAACAAAAAAAAAACATCCCAAGCGTGTAAGCATGTGCATTTGTAAATGGGAGAAAAGTGCAGTGCATAAAGAAGGAAATGAAACATTTATTCTTCATGTCCCACTGCCACAGATTACTGTGAATATGGAATGAGGCTAAACTAAAGTCCTCTAGCTTTTAGGAGACATTACTGGAATATTTCTCATCTTTATGCCTGACAGCATCTTCGTTATTCCTGCTGGTGCTCCACTGGGGTTTGAAATTTTATACAGCATGTTTTGAAATCAATGCTTTTTTTTTTCTTTTTTTTTCCTCGAATGCAGACCTGCAATCAACCAGGAGCAGAAATCACCTCAAGCTGTACAGAAGCCACAGAGCTACTCTAAAATCAAGCAAACATGAAAAACATGCAGCGCGGGTAAACACGTTTTCTTCTTCAGTGCATGCCCTGGATTCATATTCACATACATTTATTCATTTTGCAGATGCGTTTTATCCAAAGCAATTTACAAGATATAATCCGAGCCTAGAGTTGTTAACGGAGTCGATTAAGTTTACATCAAAAGATTTCTGCATTGACATTCAAGTGCTCTCAAAAGATCTGGTTCTTCGCGCACTTCCTCGAGGTCGGTTCGGTTTTCAAATTAATTTTTAGCCAGTTTTCACAGCCGGTTCCTGCCCAAAAGAGAAAGAAGAACGCTAGCATCTTCTAACACACACAGGCACACACCTCGTTCAAATTTCTGGTATCATGCAACATTGTACATCAGTGATTTTTACCCACGGACTAAATAACAGCGTTTTTTATAAGCAACATTAAAAAAAAAGAAGAAGTAAGAAATAAAATTCTGGTGTGAGATCAACTTAGCATCTATTCCATTTTTTTCTACTGGCTCCCAAGGCCAAGAGTCAGAAAACTCTCATGGCGAACCTCAATTAGATAAACACAGCCCAAAGAGAAAATAACCACTAACCATCCTTATTTGGAAATAAAAATCTTTACTGTTATGTACAAATAGAGTACTTTCACTCCAGAGACGAGTGATCCCGACCCCTTCGGCCCTCTGGACCTGCCCGATCCATCCCTGTGCCCTACTTCTGTTTCACCACATTGAGAAACTCGCTGCTGCAGAGGATGACATCAGACGGTCTGTTTAAAGGTGTATGTGATAACTGAGGACAGTTCCACTTTGAACCATGATGACATTGGGCCACATTTCATACAAACAGCTTCTTAATGGCTTGTGACTGCAGTTGCTCTCACTGAAAAGTTTTAAGACTCACAATTTTAATTCAATTTATTTATTTTATTTTTATTTTTTATGATTATTATATATGGACCAATCAGCCATAACATTAAAAGCACATAACGACAATACATTAACATTGATCATCAATTATATACCAGCAAGCAGGTGACAGAATCATGGGCTCCAAAGGCTTACCCATGCCTGCAGGAACCAAAGCTCAGCCCATCCAGTCTGATCCCACTGAAAAGACAATATGGCACAAATTGCTGAAAAAAAAAAGCCAAAACTAGCCATGATAGAAAGGCACCAGAACACAGAGAGCACCACAGTTCACCCCACATGGGCCCCAGTAGACAGAGAGGCCAAGGCCACAAACTTCCCAGATTCTAATCTGATCCAGCACCCATGGGATGTGCCAGACAAACAAGTCCAATCTACAACCACCCACAGGATCTAAAGGACCTGATGGCAATGTCCTGGTGCCAGACACCACAGCACACCACACACACAGATGAAGTCATGCTCCGAGGCACCGGAGCTGCCCTAGTGGTCCAAGGAGAACCAGTGTTCTCAGCTCACTTGTACAAATGACTCCAGTTTAAATCACCATGGCTACATGAGTTCACCTGGTTACATTATAAAAAGGGTTCAAAAGTTTTATTTGACTCCTAAATATTCTGGATTTTGGAGCTAAATGGTCATAAATATTTAGGTTTGTTCAAAGTCCTGTAGTTTCCAGATTTTGATCTGAGGAGATGAGACTGAGAAATCCACCACAGTGTGATCTGAAGTGAATCTCCACCAACATTTCTATGATAATGAGCTTGAGGGTGTTGTGTTGAATGCATGACTTGCACAAACCTGCTTTTGATAAGATTGATAAGATGGAGATTTTTATTTCTCTTGAAGGCCATGAGATATCCAGAGAAACATACAAAAAAAAAAAGATTTCCAGAAGAATGAAAAGGTAGAGCTGGGAATCATTAGTCCAGTAGTGACATAAGAAGCTATAATATTTCATGGTGGGTCTCAGGAAGAATTTGTGGAGCCGGAACAAGAAAGGGTCTAGCATGTATCCCTGAGGTATACCATCTAAACGGATACTGCACATTTCACCCCTCTGTGAAGCCTTCTGTAAAGGTAGGACACTGGCTGAATCACAACTATGATCTATTCCCTCTAAGACACAGTAAGGACTCAAGGGTATTAAATGACTACAATTCAGAATGTCATTTTAAACATGTCATGCTAAACTGAAGCTGGTGGTTTTGATACACAATTACCTAGAGCTGTCACAATTTAATAATAAACTAATGGATTAATCAACAAAAACAAGGAGCTAATGCTCAGTCGGTTTAGTCTATTTTGTAAATGTAAGATTGTTAGTAAATTAGTTAAATGGGCAATATTATAAATTTTACTTTTACAACATTGACCTAAAATTAAACCCATGCTGTAGGAGGGAAAAAAAAACACGAACAAAGAAACGTCATGCTTCCTCAGAGTTTCAGCAAATTCATCAAAACACTGAGTATGATCACATTATCCATTGTTACATCCTAGCACCTCCATTTGGGAATCTATTCGATGACTATATTTCCACTGGCAGCTTCTATCCGAGAGAAACCCCTGCACTAATCAGACCAGGAACAGTGAGGAATGAAGAAAGCAGGAATGTTAAGCTCAGTCAGAGCCACCTGGTAGGGAGTCCACTAATCTCTCATCCCAGTGGAAAGCCCTGGTGTTTATGGTACAGCTTTTTCTCTTGTATTTCAGTAAGTGCTTGCCTTCCCTCAGGCCACGCTGAAGTCTGTTTGAGCATGAAGTGTCTTGTAAATCTGAATTTGTGCTGCTACACATGGTGGATATTATGTTGATGTTATCCAGCGGCCGTATAGAGTCAATCATAGGAAGATGAACCAGTTAGTCATTGTTATTTAATCCAATTCAATTCAAAGCAGATTTACAGGAATTAAACATTCCAGGTACTGTATATATAGTATATAAGGTGTCCTAAAAAATTTGACATAATTTAAAATATAAATATCTGAGTACTGTAACTACATGTCCTAGCAAACCAAATTAAATTGGCTTCATGTTGAAAAATAAAATATTTATTTATCAAAATTCCAACAACATATTCAAACCGATATATGTTTTATAATTTATAACCGATTTCGCAAAGCTTCACATGACATACATGTGACATGACACACATCAAGTCGGTAGTCTGGCTCCTGCCAAACACGCTGTAGAGCAGCTTGTGTAACATTCTCCAGCGCCTCAATGACTCTCTGCTCTAGGCTTGTAGGAAGAGGGGGGATAAAGACCAGTCCTATTACATAAACCCACAGAGAAAAATGTGTCAAGTCAGGTGACCGTGGTGGCCATTTCACCAGCACTTTGCCATTAGCACTAAAGGAAAAAGTAAAAAAAAAACATCCCCTATTTAAATACATTAAATTTAGTTGTTACACATCTCATTAAACTTTGAGATCATTTGAGTGAGAATTGGCGAGAATTGTTACACTACAAAATTATGTCAAATGTTTTGGAACACCCTGTCACATACATACATACATACATACATACATACATACATACATACATACATACACACACACACAAAATCGCTTGGGATCACTGGCATATTTCTTTGTTTTTGTTTAGTCGTATATTTTTAGTTAGATTTACATTCTACAACAATACTGGCAATTTCAAAACTATAAAATAACACCCATGGAATTAGA
This sequence comes from Clarias macrocephalus, assembly GCA_011419295.1. Taxonomy (NCBI): domain Eukaryota; kingdom Metazoa; phylum Chordata; class Actinopteri; order Siluriformes; family Clariidae; genus Clarias; species Clarias macrocephalus. The sequence continues at coordinate 23,785 of JAAGKR010007692.1, read as the reverse complement.
CAATTATGTAATAACGACAACAACAACAACAACAACAACAACAACAACAATAACAACAACAGTCAGTTGTTATTTTAAGATATGAAGGTCAGCTGGTCAACAGTATTGTCGAGTGCATTTGCAAAACCCATCAAGCTCCATGATGAAACTGTTACCTCTGCTGCAGAGGAGAAATTCATTTAGAGTTACTGAAAGCACCAATTAACAACCAGCACCTCAGATTAGAGCCGTTATGAAGCTTTACAGAGCAGAAGTAGCAGATACACATCTCAATATCAACTGTTCAGAGGAGATTATTGTCAAATCAAACTTTTGCGCAGTAGTGTATACAGTATATAAATAAGACTATGAGAAATGTATACTTTCATCTGTGTATTAGATTGTCAATAATGAATAAGCTGGAGGAGATGGTGCTGAGGGAAAACTCCCTTAGTTGATATGAGGAAGAAACCTTAAGGGGAGCCAGACTCAAAAGGGAACCCATCCTCATTTGGGTGATACTGGATAGGATGCCCAATAAAGCCAATGAATCCCTTCTTTAACTGTGTGTTATAAGGTCAAAAGTGTAACTGTATAACAAGAAAAATGTTTTAGTTCACGTGAAGGCCACCTTGTTGAGGTTACCACATGGTTCAACGATGGAGCCTCAGCTACAAAACTGTTTCAGAGTGACTGCAGTCACAAGCAGTCATAGAGAGACTACGAAATGTAGTGTAGTCCAAAGCCATCTTCATGGGTTATTAAGTGGAACCTTATCCTCGCCCTCAGCTCTGAGCATTAGAACAGAGAGAGACACAGTCCTGAACTGGTTTGAAGGCTAGCTGCAGGTGATTTCTGTCCAAAGCTTTTATCTCTTTTGGCTCTTTCGCTCTGTTCCAGCACTACAGCACATCACAGGTCTGAGATGTCCTTCTCTTTATCATGGTTCTTCCTCTTTTTAAGCTCGGCTCCTGTTATATCAATTGCGCCATCAATTACTGTCTCTTTAATCAAACATTTACGAGGGACATTCAAGTCAAAACGGGACAGCTCTGGAAATAAAAACTCGGCGTTTCACTAGTGCTTGGATACCATTAAGGTAGAAAATCCTTTAATGGCGCTTTCCTTTAATGGAAAAAAAACACCTGCTTTGATCACTGAAGGCACTCTGATTTTGCAGGACAATGCATGAACTCATGCTGCCCACCGCACCACTTGCACATTACCTGAACTCAGCTGGGAGTTATTGCCACGTCCCCATACAGTCCTGACCTCGCTACAAAGCCATTTCAACATGTTTGGGTCATTAAAGGAGTTCCTGGTAGGCTGTACAATCCCTTGTTCCACACACCGAGTAGTGCCCTTGATCAGGGGTTAGAGAGGGATTTGGGATTCCGCCTGGTGTTAGACGCTAGTTAGCTTTGTAGCTAAGTGTTAGCCGTGAACAGAACGACACGGACGGTTCAGAGGCGATTCAGAAGGACTTAGAAGCGATTAGTGCAGAGACGCGTGTTGTTTAAGACGACATAACGTCATCAGATGTGTGTTGGTGCTGAAAGTGCTTCTGTGGACACGCCCAGTCATACATATCGTTACATGGCACAGTGCTGTTATGCTTTAATATAGAAATACCTCTCATCCAATCTAATGAAAATGCTAAAAGTCTTGCAAAAAGGATATGATGATAATGATGATGATTGTTGTTGTTGTTGTTGTTGTTGTTTTTCTTCTAATTATTGCATTTGTTAATAACACGAAATAGACATGTTTGTACACAGAAATGTTTCCCATTATAAACACCACTTCTCATATACAGCACGGAGTATTGAAACATCTGTCACCTTTTCATGTAGAGACTGTTTAGAGGAGCGGAGTTGATCATCTGTCAGCTCTGACCTCAATTTTAGCTCGTGTCAGCGTTCTGAAGTGTGTGAGAATAAATGTGAGTTATTATTCAGTAGTGTAATCACACAAGTCATATTTTATTTTGAGGTGAACATTTGAGTGGCAAAGGAAACACTTTAAGCTACTAAAAACCTCACCGTTTTTCAAGCTACAGTAAAGTGTGACGTGTGTGTAAGATGCGATCATGTGAAATGCCTGAAGGTGGCGTTTAATGTGATGTGCTTGAGACCCGTAGCACAGATGATCACACGTGTAAAGATGTGTGTAATAATCATGTGTAAAGAAAAAGAAATATGAAACATGAGATCCATGTGCAAATGAAATAATCACTTTTAAAAGTTAAATAAAAATGTATGGATATTATAAAAAAAAATAATAATAATAATAATATATATATATATTACATGTGGAGATACAGTAGCATCACATGTGAAAACAAAAACCATGTGACCTAAAAGTGACACGTGGGGGAAAAACGTCACATGAAACCTATAATCATGTGATCGTGTAAAATTATTGCACTGAAAATAAAAACTCTTGACACTGAACCAAGCATATGAAATGAACCACAATTAAAAAAAAAAAAAACCCTGTATGCCCCTAATGTCAGTAAAATGTAGGTAAATTATGGGCAATAAAAAGCAAACTGTCTAAAAATGTTCACAATTTTAAAATGCTGACATGTAATATATACTCACATGATTACTGACACAAAGGTCATATTTAGTTTTTTTTTTTTTCTCTTAGAAACCAGATTTTAAAAAGCCAGCAGCATCTGTATACGTCACAGCGTTTTCTCGCTCCCTCACAGATAAACAAGGGAAGCTTTAGCTGCGAGAGCTAAGAATGCATTGTGTGGTGGTTTATGACCGCTGGAGGGGACGATTTAGTCAAATATTTGATCAGCGAGGAGGTAGAATACAACTCAATTTAAATAAGCCAGTGAGGAAGTAAACAGTGCAGTGCAGAGGATCGGCGATAAGGCGGCATCGCGCCTCTCTCGCCGCTCTACGGCTAAATAACGCACTGGAGCAATTTGATTTCAGAGGCATATCAGATGGAATGTCATTAGAGATTAATAACTTATATTACCTCCGTGACAATAACGGTTATAGCCGAGATGTCCCGAGGAAGTGAAATGACACAAAGCCACAATCTCCTCCTGCCAAACTCTTTCTGCTCTCGCAGAAATAAATACGGAGAAGCAGTTGCACCAACATGCCACTGAGTATAGAAAACACACACACGCGCACACACACACACACACACACACACGCACACACACACACACACACACACACACATTATACTTGGTAAATAATAAATAAAAAAATTTTAAAAAATTCTACAGCACAGCTATTACACTCGGAGCAGCAGGGAAAAAAGACGACAATAATAATAAATTCCATTGAGAGTGCCGTGGAGCTCCGGCTCATTATGATCGTGCTGTGTGAAGTGTTTAGTATCCAACACCGCAGATGACATCAGCACAATAATAATAATAATAATAATAATAATAATAATAATAATAGTTCTGCATCCGGTCAGAGGCAAAACTAATTTATCAGCAGTTAGTGAATGGTGCTCTGGGAGGCCTAATGGGGCCGGGGGCGAGTGTAAAGCAGCAGAGGGCAAAACGGATATTGGTTAGACACTGATGAATGACAAATCGACTAAAATGAAACAAGGAGCGTTGGACAGAGTTCAAGTGCAGCGTCTCGTCCGCATCTTTAGCCCTCACTTGTGTGGGTGGTTGTTTGTTTGCTTGTTTAGGTGGTTGTTTGCATGTTTGCTTATTTTTGTTTGTTTGTTTGTTTGTTTATGTGGTGGCTCACTTGCTCGGTGGGTGAGTTTGTTTGCTTGTTTAGGTGTTTATTGCTTGTTCAGAAGGTTGTTGCTCGCTTGCTGGGTGAACTATTTGCCTGTTTAGTTGGGTCAGGGGTAGTTCAGTGGATAAGGCATTCGAAAGGTCCAAGGTTCAACTCCCATGACCACCAAGTTGGCCCTGTTGGGCCCTTGAGCAACGCCCTCAACTGCTTGGATTGATAAAAATGTCAGTCGCCCTATCGTTGGTTATTTATTGTTTTTTCTGCCTAATGGTTGTAACATTTATTGATTATTTCCTTGCTTGTTTGTGTTACTTGAGTATTTTTTAGTCATTATGTTTTAGTTTATATTAAATTTATTTATTGGTAAGTCTTCACCCACAAGATAATAAACCCAACGTAAAAACAGGAATCTTGAGTCTTGAGGGATTTCCAGCTGCCTGGCATGTCAAAATAACATTGCTGAACATATATAGGTTTATTTAAAAAGGCAGAATTGATTGATTTTCCACAGTGCTTGTGATGTGCAGGGTCACAGGGGGCCTGGAGCTGATCTCAGGGAGCTCGGGGCACAAGGCAGGGGACACCCTGGACACGTTGCCAGGCTATCGCAGGGCACAGGCACACAACCACACACTGTGGGCAAAACACACACTGACTGGAGGCAAGATTCAAACCCCTAACCTTGGAGGTGTGGGGCAACAGCGCTAAGCACAAAGTCATAACGCCTCGGGAGTTTTTCTTCTTTTCTTTATTTTTTAATATATAGCAATCCTCTAACAAATGCCTGTTGAGTTAAGAAAAGCAGCACCCGAAGCTGAGAAAATAATAAATAAATAAATGAATAATTAAAGAAATGAATAAATAAATAAATAATATGAAATGATTATTATTAAATACTTTTTTCAGATCATTTTGAGGCATAACTAAATACCCAAGCATTGAGAGGGGAATGGTAGTAATAATTTGAGGTCTCAGGGGTTTTTCCTTTTTGACCACAGCTCTGGTCTTTATCTCAGAATGACATTACTGAATAGCTGGAGCACATCACACTGCAGATGATGTTTTCCTGAAACTCCGCTTTATTTATTTTAACCTCAGCTGATGGCTGGGGTTCTCCCGTGAGAGCCGTGCCGAGAATTGATTTCTGACGATCCATGATTCACCTCCCTGAAGTCCCGTTTCCCCGACACTCCAGCAAATCACGTTAAAGGCCCTGTCTGACAGCTCCTCACAGTACACTCCATATAAACAGCCATTATTTCTTCAGAAAGCTCCTTTTTGTCCCGCCGCTGGTTCAAAGGGAGCTCGGGTCTCTCCAAAGACAAGCCGGAGTTCACAAATACTTCCAGAGGACCTTTGAAGGCAATGAGATGGGAGGCAGGGAGGGAGCGGAGCTCCATGTGCTGGCGCCGAGAAACGTTTAGAAGTCTTTAACACGTTGTCATGTCTCATCTTCTGCTCGAAACGCAAAAGGTTTTGGGAAGAAATGCTTTACTTAATGTTTGTACAGCTATCAGGCGTTTATCTAGAGCTGGGATTATGGCTTTGTCATTAATATTTTATAGTTTCTTGGAATATATGGGAAATAGCTGCCTGACAAGTTCATGTTAAATGTGCTTGTTTATGCTGAACTCTCATAAGATGAAAAAAAAAAATAAATAAGAAGAAAAAGTTTTTCAAACTAGTTTTGCTACTGTAATGTTGCTCAGCAAAACCTGGTGTCAATAGATCAAGAGTTTGCATCCCAACAATGCCACAGTCATGCTTAGGAGTGAAAAGAGCAAAATTGGCTCTCATATGTAGGTGGGAGGGGCATATTATCTCTCTATTGTCAATCACAACAGCATTAACCAGATGTCAATGACCTTATGTGCAATATGTGGAAAAGGGCATGTATATATATATATATATATATATATATATATATATATATATATATATATATATATATATATAATAAACAGCTAAAGAACCCTCAACCCAGGAAGAACCCTGACATTATACCATGATGTCATATAGATGTGATTAGAACGTCAACTAACACAGCATCGGGCCAACTTATAGGGGCATCTTATCTTTATCCTTAATCTTAATAATGGTATTAGGTTACATTATTTAAAATTACTTTGACAAAATGACATTGGATTAATGTTGAGTGAATGACTGCTGCACAATTTATCCTCAAAACTAGCATTTGTACTGCTTAGTGTCCTCCTGTTTGATGTCTGTGTCTGTAATGAAATTAATATCTTAGAGTAAATATTGTAGTTACAGCTAGACGTTTAAAAGGTTCCAAATTTAACCGTTCCTTTAACAAGCGAACACGGGTCTCAGAGCTCCAGCTACAGTAAGTGTGTGTGTGTGTGTGTGTGTGTGTGTGTGTGTGTGTGTGTGTGTGTGTGTGTTAATGCCCAAGCCGAAATACCACTTAGATTATTTATTTATTTATTTATTTATTCCCTCTGTTTCACTCCTTCTCCAAAAGCCCCATTTCAGTGTCTATGCAAATGTGCTACTGCTGAGACACATCCTTAAAGGGAACAGCAGATCTGAGCAACGAGGCGGGTGAGGGGCTCTTCTTATATGAGGTCACAATATAGAGACTTTTTTTGTTGTTGGTAAAAACCACAACAAATAAATACATTAATAAAAATTTATACAAATAACAGAAAACATCTATCTATCTATCTATCTTAATTGTAAAAATAAATTTGAAATTGAAGTTAAGTTTCTAATGTAAACACATGTAGATCTAGACAGATAGATATATAGTCTATCCTCATATCTGAGCCATCCTTATGTTATATAACACAATCATTTCCGAAAATGAAAAGTTGCACACTGATCGCGCGGAAGTCCTCTAATAACCCTTTATGAGTTGCAGACCTAATAATCATTATCATCCCTCACACGCTTTATTTCCTTCCTGAAGAAGCAGAGTTACATCTACAGACTACACATAAGGGAACACTGTTAGAATAACAACGTCTGCGTTACCCATAAGGCCAGTTTTATTACAGCGTGGACGTGTGAAATGAAGCCAGGTTCACAGTATATGACTTCGGGGTGTACGCGGGTCCCGCGATTCCCCCGGCTGAAGATTGGCACAGCTCTCATGATGGATATTTGGTGTAAAAATAGTGCCGTTTTTTATATTTTGACACCATCATTCCCCATCAAAAGGGCTGAAAAATGGAGGCCATCTGCGGTGGCTGTGCCGGAGAGAGATTACACTTCATAAAGAGAGCAGAGCAGAGAGGTGAAATTCCTCCACACCTGTATGGATTTTCCACTGGATCACTGATAGATTGCACTAATATCATCCACAATTAGGTGCTTTTCAGGACACGGTTATTGATAGTTTACTTCTTTCTCCTCTTTTAAGAAAAAGCCTCACAAAATTCACCTCACTTACTCTCTTCACCTTACACACACACACACACACAGCTCACAGGTCAACTTTAGTCGTTTTGACACACATTCATGTTGCAAATATTGTTCTCTTTTATTTTTAATATATATGTAGCTATTAATTTTACTCTTTGCTATTCCCTGTTTATCCTCAACATTATTTAAAAAAAATCTTTGCAAATTAAATTTTATGTTTTTTTTTTGTTTTTTACATCATTTTGTAATTATTTTACAGAATAATTAGAAATTGGTTATTTCTACTTAATGTTTTATACGTGATTTTTAAAACACATTCTTCATTTATTTTCCTCTGATTTTCCTGACGAATTTGTGTCACTATTGTTTTTTAAATCTATATAAATGAAAGAAAGGTTTTGTCTGTCTGACTCAGAAACCAGCAAGATTTTATCACAGCATCACACAAAACTATTTGGACAGAGTTTAATAAAACTTTGGCATTACTTTGGTATTTGCCTGAAGTTAAACTTGCACAACAAATGAAATCAAAATGTTGTGCAGAAGTGAAGTTATGAGTACTTTCGTTCCAGTTTAGAAACTGCAAGTTTTGACAATGTACTGCTCATGTGTCGAACTGTGGACGATCCTTAAATAGACAGAATTTAATGAAACCTCTGCAGTACTTAGATATCTGCTTGAAGTTTAACCTGCACCATAAGTGAAATCAACATGGTAAGTAAAAGCGATGTTATGTGCTACTCAATTCTATATTTCTTTTGTATTAATAAGTTCTGCTGTACAGAAAAATTACCTGAAATAATAATAATAATAATAATAATAATAATAATAATAATAATAATAATAATAATCACTTATTACTAGGGCTGCAACAACTAATAGATAAAATCAATAATTATCGATAATGAAATTCGTTGTCAACGAATGCCGTTATAGATTAGTTGGACTGCTAACGTTACTGAGGAGCGCGACCAGAAGATTCACAAATACACAGAGATACACAGAGATACACAGCCGCTCGCGCAGTGGAGGTTACAGAAGCGTCTGCAGGATAAAGCGCGCGCCTATGGCGTTATAGTCCTGCCACAATTCTGAGCGCGCGGTTTGACATTTTGAGAGCAGACAAAGCGCTCTATGCGCGTGCAGTGTCTCCACTGCGCGCTCAACAGCTCGATTCTGCGCGTGCAATGTCTCCACTGCTCGCACAACATGTTCTCCGCGCACGCGCAACTACTCGATTCTGTGCGCGCTTGACTCTGCCTGTACACGCGCTCAACTTTGTCCAGTGTTACAAAACTGCCACAAAACCAGCCAATCACAGACGTCCACATATGACTTCTGATTGGCTGTTCCTTCTCTATCAGCTGGCAAAATCTGCAATTATTGTTAAAATGCTGTATTTTGCGTACTCAAATGCTGTTATGTTTTTTTTTTTAGACAGACACAAGTCAGCATAAGTGAGTTCATTCAAAAAAGGAATCCCCCAGTGCACTAGCAGCCACAATAACAGATGCCATCCAATATAATAAGAGTACAACAATTGTTTTGCTTTTTTATTTATTTATCTATTTATTTATATTTTGGATATTTAGAGGAGTTTTACTGTTCAAAAACAAACTTTGTCTTTAATTTAAGGTTTAAACTGTCAAAATTAAAGATCATTAAACTCTATATGTGGCTTTTGCATTTTTTAAAGTTTAGTTTTATACATAACTAATAGCCTGATTTATGGTTTTATATACTGTAGTTATAAGCAAAACATCAAAATAAAGAAGCGTTTAGTTTTTATCTGATTAATCGAAAAAATAATCGCCCAACTAATCGATTATCAAAATAATCGTTAGTTGCAGCCCTACTTATTACATTAAAGCTGTTCAACATATTTTTAGCTTTAACCTCTTAACTATTTCTATAAACTCTAACTTTCAATGATTCCTACTAGATCTAGTAAATTATATATGATGTTGATATTTATTCTGAAAAAGAGATTTTTTGTTTCTGTTTTTTTTTTTTTCTTCCTATAATTAAATTATGTATGTTGTGAAAGTGTATGTTTTGTTTACTGTGATTTTGAGTGTGATTTTGGACACATATTATTTACTGGGATGTAAAAGTGAAAAAGTGTGTCTTGGAGATTTTTTTGCAGAGTGTTTGCAGTCCGTGCTGAATCCTGGGACGTGGACTCCAACACCGGTCCTAATTAAGACAGCTTTTAAAAAACTCCTAGATTCGATTATTATTTTTGCTTCTGTTTTTGCCTAAATGCTTGTTAGCATCACACACACTGATTTATTACTACTCGAAAGTCTCTATAATTAAAATATTTCTAGAATACCTCCTTACGTGTGCTGACTCTTTTTTTTTCTTTTTACATTGCCATGGTGAAAAAACCAGATTTAAGTTTATTTTACCAGCAGAATCCTCGGTGGTCTGAAAACACCTTCTGGAGAAATACAGATTTTTTTTTCTCTCCCTTTCCTGCTTTCACCAAAACAAAGTACACACCAGGCGACGAGAATATTGAGAATTCAGAATACAGTGTTGTCAAATACTCTTAAGGGTGGGGAGTAATGTTTGGGGGATGAGCAGGGAGCGATGCAGTACAGTGAACGCAGCATATTTCAGGCTGCCGTTACAGAAAATGTATTCAGAAACATCGCATTTCTGAAGATTTGACCGTCCTGCTGTTGTCACGGTCAAATATGACTCCAGTGAATAAATATATTAAAAACTGATTATAGGAGTGTGATGTAATGCGTGAGGCGTACACACTCCGCTCGTCTGTAATACATCGAAAGCAAGCGTGAAGAAAAACCGAGCAAAAATCCATATTTGCTAATGGTGCATGGCAGCAGGCGCTCAATGACTGTCAGTCCCGCAGTGCTGTTTATGTGAGGCTTGTTTATGCGTGCGTGTGCGCGCGCGCGCGAGTGTGTGTGTGTGTGTGTGTGTGTGTGTGTGTGTGTGTGTGTGTGTTGCTCACTCCTGATCCTGCACCTTGGGGCCTTTGACCAACAAGCAGTTTGTTTTTCTGAGCACCGTCTGTGTGTCCGACGGAGGCAAAACACACACCAGGAAAACCATATGGCACTGCTGACACGGCGGCCATCTTCAGCAGCGTCTCAGAGCAGGACAAGCTCATGACAACGCTAGCAGTACAAACGCTAACAACCGACAAACATGAGGAATAAAAACAACAAAAAGATTAGACAGTACAGAGTTTGTTTTGTTTTTGGTGTGTGTGTTCATTTACATTAAATGAAGCAAACCTTGTAGATATTATCTTGGAAAAAAACAAAAAGAAAAAACGAGTTAATTTTTTTATACAGTGCCTTGCAAGAGTATTCAGACACCTTGAACTTCTCCACATTTTGTAATGTTACAACCACAAACGTTTTTTTTTTTAATTAGGATTTTATGTGAGAGACACAAAGTGGCACATCATTGTGAAGTGGAAGGAAAGTGATAAATGGTTTTCAAATTTTTTTATGAATAAAAATGAAAAGTGTGGCGTGCGTTTGTACTCAGCCCGCTTTACTCTGATACCCCTGACTAAAATCCAGTGGAACCATTTGCTTTCAGAGTAAATAGAGTTGACCTGTGTGTGATTTAATCTCAGTATAAATGCAGCTGCTCTGTGAAGCCCTCGGAGGTTTGATAGAGAACATTTAAGAGGTATGAATACTTTCGCAAGGCACCGTACACAAACTCCGAAGTTGTACATCAGCGCACTTCACTACGATGTCAGAAACAGACTGAATAAGATATTTCCGTGATATTCTTAAAAATGTATGTTAACTGTATACACGCCTAATGTGTGCTGAGTGGATTTTATACCGCAGTTTATTGGAATTCTGGGTTCTGGTGTGTTTTTGCCTGGTGTGTGTTTTGCCTCCGTCGGACATATAGACGGTGCTCACAAAAACAAACTGTTTGTTGATCAAAGGCCCTAAGGTGCAGGATCAGGAGGGAGCAACACACACACACACACACACACACACACACACACACACACACACACACACTGATTTTTAGTGATGGCGGGATGAAACTTCATGAAGCCTTGGAGCCTTCCAGCCAATAGTTCATCTTGCAGTGTTGTCAAGAGGAGGAAGGAAGAGAAGCGCAGTGCATGTGCTCGAGCAACTGGTGGTTGTGGTGGTGGTGGTGGTGGTGGGGGGGGGGGACTTCATTTTTATTTAAAAACAGTATTTATTCAACAGTGTTGGGGTTTAAGCAATTTCTCTTTTTGGAAATTACTTTGTAAAAAAAAAAAAAAAAACGTTTGCAGGATACAGATGATGCTGAGGTGCACAAAAATCCCACAGCAAGTCAGTAGAGGTTAGGAAAAGCCTAAACTTCTGCCTCTCCCAGTGGAGAAGGGATCCTCCATCCGCCCAATGTTTGGTTCAGACATGTGTTGCTGGACTTGTATAACAAGTTATAATATTACTGAGTGAACTTATCGTTCTGGGAGAAACCAATTTAAAGTGTTTCCACATCGCAGGAAAACCATTTCCTCCAATGCTCCATTTTTACAAGCACCAAAACTTCCACACTACCCACGAATTGTGCAGAGATTCCTTGGGCTATAATACGTAAACAATACAATATAATCCGCAATACATGCTTCACTAAACAGCTCCTGCATCGCTCGACACAGGCTTTGAAGCATCAGCACTGTACGTCCCCTCACTATTGTTTTTGAATTTCAACAAAAATCTATTGCATGGTGGCAATTTGGTTTGCACTGTGACCTGATGGTTTGAGTCTTGCTATGTGTGTGTGTGTGTGTGTGTGTGTGTGTGTGCGCGTGTGTGTGTAAGTGCATGGAGCATTTCCCCCTGTGCTTAGTGGGTTTCCTCCCACAGTCCAAAAGTGCCAGATTAAACTTTCCCAAATTGTCCGCAGTGTGTATATGTGTGCGTGTGTGCACGGTGTATCCCACCTTGTGTGCGAAGTCTCCTGGGACAGGCGTCAGGCAAAGGATAAAGCAGGAAGTCAATGAATGGAAATGATCTGTTTGTTACTCCTTGTTTTACATTAATCAACTTGATTTTCTGACATTGTGTAAACTTTCCCATGTCTCTATCTTTGTTCTGCATCATATGTCAGTAAAAACAACAAAATGGTTTCTTTCATTTTCAGCAGTTAGCAAACAAATGCCTAATCCAGTCTTCATCACTGAAATATGATGTTGTACCCAAGAACAAGGGCACAACAATGGACACTAATAATCCAATCATTGGAATATCAGCCAATCAGAGTAAACCTACAGTATATCAAACACACATGGGTAGCTCAGTGGTTAAGGTATTGAACTACTAATTAAAATGTCCCAGGTTCAAGCTCCAGCACTGTTCTCACTGTGTTGAGGAAGGCCCTCAACTGCTCAGGTGTACAGCCAGATAAAATGTAAGTCGCTATGGATAAGGGCGTCGGCTAAATGCCATAAATGTCACGTAAACACCTCAGTCAGACAATCTGATCCGGTCCTGAGTTTTCAATGGAGCATGCGGGAGCAATGGGTAAACATTTAATAATCTATTCAATAGGTAAATATTATCCATGTAAACATTGATCTGATCATTTCTCTCTTTTTGGGATAAATGATTTTTTTTTTGCATGTTTACCGTACATAGGGGTAACAATAGGTGACGTGACGAGTGTCCACGAATAAACTTTTAAGGGACTATCTGACCATTTCGATTCATACATTCACATTTCATATGAACTTAATGAATAATTCTTTTGATTGTGTAAAGCTGCTTTGTGATGACGACAATTGTTAAAAGCACTATACAAATAAAATTGAACTGAACTGACTTGAATTGAATTTTGCTTCCATTCCTGATCAAGAGAACAAGCAACTGTCTCTGACTGAGGAAGGAGCTCTGATCTGATCTGATCATTTCACATGTCAGTGTTGACTCGGTTCTCTGTATCACAACACAGAAGGCGGAATAAAGCTGAAAAGATGGAAAGTTTGATTGAACTTTAACGTTGCCTGAAAACACTTTTTTTTTTAGTTTCTGGCAGGTTAAACGCTACACAGCGGACAGAAACATGTGAAAAACAAAAGTTGCATTTAGATTAAAAGCTTTCAGAATATGGACACATCTTTTAAGAGCACTGAGTCAGGTTGGAATAGTTCTCGGGATGAGAAATACTGTCCATGTAAACATACAGTAGCTAATGTGGCCATCTGATTGGACTAATTCTCCAGAATTCACCAGGGTCATATGAATAACGCTAACCTTGTAGCCCTGGCATAGCCAAACATCACAGCTTTAACTCAATAGATTAGGAATAGGAGTCTAGTCATTCTTACAGCACAACAATTTAATGAATCGAATAGAGAAACTATTTTATAGTAAAACAAGTACGGTACCCCCCCCCCCCCCACTCTATCCATCCTACCACAGTTTGAGTGTTTTTCTTTAACGTATTAGCAAACATTAGCGGTGTGTCAGTAGCGGCGTTGCTCATTCAGTCAGCTGACATTCAACACAGAAAACACACTAATCAGGAATAACTCTAAACATCACGTGTGCAGGATAATCCTCACGCTGTACACATTACTTTATAAACAGAACACACACACAGCAGACAGCGCACACTATATTTAGAACCGTGTCTCAGCATGGAAGCCGCCGGCGACCCCACACATCATAATCACAAGTGCTGCTTTCAGCAAGATGTGACAGGACGTTTAAACACAAACGCTCACAGACTTGCTGCAGCAGTCATTTCATTTAACATGTCACGAAGCGCTCGGTTCTTAAAGCAGAGCTCACCAAGAGCTCGTACCTGCAGATATACCCGCCGCGCTCTAAGCCTCCGTGCTCACATGATATACAATTAGTGTGTTAAACTCGCACATGCGGACACTGCATGCCTCAATGCAATACTGTAGGTCCAGGCAGGATGGAGTTCAGGTTTATTTACAAAACAACTTTTTACCAAATAAAAACAAAATGAACAGAAACATATTTAAGCTAACTGGAGTTTGCACGACTTATCGCCCAGAGTCCGAGCATCAGCACTGAGAACTCAGGAGAAGAAAACGAATATTCGAGGCTTAGGCCATGTCCACACGTAGCCGGGGATTTTTAACATTTTCCTACTTCGTTTAAATAATTCTGTCCACATGACCCATGTGTTAAAAATATCTTTGTCCACATACACAATGCCGTGGTAGCCAAAAATCTCCATTTCCCCGTGTCCACATAACACCACTGAAAATGGAGTTTTGGAAAATCTTCACACAACGACCAAAACCGCAGAGATTTATTTCTTTTTTTTTTTTACTTTTTAAAAAATACCCGGCTACGTGTGGACATGGCCTGAAATAAGGACCGCAATTAAAAGAAGCAGGAACTAAAAGAAACTTTAAGTCAAACAGGAAGTCACCTACAAAGTAAGATTGCTGACGGTGCTGGGAGCTGAAGTCTGTGTCAAAATAAGGGTTCCAAATTATTTTAACTCGATTCCAAACTCTACGTTCAAAAAGTAAGTAAGAAAGAAAATGCAATTACATTTTAAGCTCCCACTTAAAACTACACTTTTTATACATTTACATCTTCAGGTGTTTGTATTTTTTTATTTTATTTAGCTGTTATTATTTAGCAAGTTTTACTTTAAATTCTAAGCACATCTGTACTTATGATGTTTCTTCAGAGGGAAAAGTTTGTACAAAGTTAGTGCAGAATGGTTCCAGGAGCAGCACCAACTGAAAAAGTGCTATTTTATTTCCAAACTTTGAACATTTCACCAAAAATGGGGAAATGTCTGACATGTTTACGAAGACGAAATGATATTTCAGAGGTGCAACTGGTAAGAAGAAAATCCCAGCAGGCAGAGAAAAAAGGGGGGGGGGGGGGCAAAACAAAACAAACAAACAAACAAAAATATAAATATATAAACTAAAATATAACAAGACAAAAGTTAAACCTTTAGTGTATCTCTTTATAATAATCATTATAAATAATACTTTTATTTATCTCATTTTTTGCTTGGCCCAGGCAATGGCAAGTCCAGAACACTCGCCAGGATGTGGGCGTGTCATTGTGAAAGTCTACAGTCAAGAGACAACTTTATGAAGTAAAAATACAGACGCTTCACAACAAGGTGCAAACCACTGGCACTGGTGTTTATTGATGACCTGACTGCTGATAAAAGAAGCATGAATTCTGACGTGTATGAGAAAATATTTTCCTCCTCGGATTCAGCCAAATGCTGCAAAACTGATAGGATGCCACTTGATACTGCAGATGAATAACGACCCAAAACATACAGTGAAAGCTACCAAAAGTCCTCAAGAAAAGGAAATGGGATATTCTTCACTGGCCAAGTCAGTCAGCTGACCTCAAACCAATAGAGCATGCTTTTCATGTACATAAGACAAGACTAAAGGCAGAAATACCCAGAAACAAGCAGCAAGGTTCTGGCAAAACAGACTGAGGGAGGAAACTTGTATTTGATCATGTTCATGGGGTCCAGACGTCAGTCAGATAGACTTTTAAAGGCAGTCCTTAGGTTTCTTTTTGAACTATGGTAGTTCTTTCCATTTATGAGCTCCCCAGAATGACTGTGTGTGAATAAAAGTGGCTGAAATTCCTGAGTGGTCACACTTTTGTTAAAACCCTTGAATGAAAGCCCAAAGCCTGAGTTTGACTTCGCTCACACCTTATATGTTTTTATTATTATTATTATTATTATTATTATTATTATTATTATTATTCAGTGTGTTGGTGTACAGAGGCCAAATGGCAAAAAAAAGAAAAAGAAAAAGAAACCTTACCTTTGTTAAATAATTTATGAACCTCGTTGTATGTCTGCTAAAACTGACTAAACTTGTACAGTGGAACCTCGGACTGCGAGTAACACTGCTCTGTCTCGATTGTTTTCAAAGGTAAAGTGCAGGTTAATTTGTTTTATTTTTACTTTATTGCAGTGATTACATTAGTGTGTCGCTCATTCGAGTGTCGTTAGAGAGATTTCTTGTTTATTTTCCCATCATCTGCGTTATGAGTGTGTGTGTGAAACTTAAATATGAGAGGAGGACGGATTCCGGTGTAAGACGAAAAGAGGGAGAGGGGAGGGGCTCATTCCTCATCTCCTCTTACTTTAGATTCACACACACACACACACACACACACACACACACACACACACACACACACACACACACACACATGGGGTTCATTTGAACTTTTTTAAAGGTAAAGTGCAGGTTAATTTGTTTTAATTTTACTTTATATTTTGAATTAATTATTTTTATCTATTAATTTTTTTGGGCTGTGGAACAAATAATTTGAGTTTCCATTGTTTCTTATGGGAACATAGGGTTTTGGTTTACAAGTGTTTTGATATACGAGCATGCTTCCATAACGCATTATGCTCGTAATCCAAGGTTCCACTATACTTGAAAAATAAACAGTAAAGTCAAATACTGAGCATCTAAAACCACAGAGGCACAGAATTATGCAAACTACACAAGAAAGATAGGACAAGTCCAGCTGCGTGTCAGGAATAATTACTGATTTAATAATTTCATAGTTTTTCCATTTTTTTTAAATGTTACTGTTCACTATTCCAGTGTGTCCTTTCTAGAGTTTGTAGCGGATTGATTCAGTCATTTCACTTCAAATGAAAATGTCACATCAATAAGTGCAGTCTATCTGAAATCATTTATTCCAAAAAATGTCATATTTACGCTTATTGTTTATTCAAGTCTCTTTCATGATACAAGTATAACACTTCCTGCAGTTGTCTTTAAAATTAGATTTTTGGTTTGTAGAAACCCTAAAATCTCATACAGTTTTGTCCATTAAGTGTCACATCAGTAACAGAGATAAAATGATATGTGTGCACATTTTCAGATTGGAAATGATGATGTGTACTTTGTGGATTTGTTTGTTTTGAGCTGAAGAGATGAGATTCAGAGTTATACAGTTTGGTTCACTCAAACTGATCTTGTCAGCGCTCTGAAGCTTTTCGTTTACTCACAAGTCCAAATGTCACCGCTGAACTAGCTAGGATTTACTGAAATTGTTGGGCAGAGATAAGAAATGACACAAAGAGAAAACTGCTACCGGTGATGTAGGAGAACTTTGCAGGCAGATTTGCTTTGATTAGTTATTGTGTGTAATTAGTAAAGGAGGTGACAGGATGAGTGTGCTGACATTTTTACGTTATTCAGTTTGTACATCGCACATCCGCGTGTCGACACTTTGGCACTTTGCGGCGGTTTGCGGTGCGGCGTGATCAGAGCAGCGAGACGTTCCCTGACACTGTGGCACGTACTGCAGTCTTCAAACCGGGGTGTGTGTGATTTTAGTGTCGTGTGTAATGAAACGAAGTCACTCGTCTTTTGGCAGCATTCATTTTTTCTTTTTGTTTTTTTTTTAGGTGGGAAAATTGAGCTTCGTGTTTATTTCGGTGTGTCAAAAGTTAATTATGGTGGAAAAGCACTGAGGGAGGAAATTAATGAGAAGAGCGTCGCTTTGTTTTCTGTTAGCTGCGGTTCTCGATTGTTTGCATCTCTGTTGTTTGGAAGTTCTGTTATTGAGGGCAGCAGGTTTTGTTGATGTTGATCGCTGTTTCTTTTCTCTCGCTCATAACGGATGAGCTGTTGTTCATTATTTATTTCATTTCATTTCTTTCTTTTTTTTCTGAGCTGCACAGGTGAGATTTACAGATGATGCTCTAATTTTCAGCTCAGACAAACACCTGCACTCGGGACAGATAGCAACGTGAGGGTTTTGTTTGAAAGCTGTGATCAATGCTGTGCCAGGGTGAAAGCAAAGAAAACAAAGAAGCAACGGATAATGCTGACTTTATCCCAAATGCCAAAATTTCTGTAATGTTAATTGCTTTGTCAGAACAGCAGGCGTTTTTTAATAAAACAGCCCAAATGTTTATGTGTGTAGTACTCGCTACGTGACACAATGGCATTATCTGTATTTATATCGGTTATTCATGTCCATTTCAAACAGAGATAAATAACTGGTATAAATACAGATAATACAGATACCCACCGCCTCCAATTTCTTCATATTTTGCTTCCAAAGCATCTTATATTGTTTAATGTAGTCTTGAAGAATTGTTCCCCTGAGAGACTTTTCATGTCCAGTCCAGGCCCCGTACCTGAGCAGTTTCACAGTCACCTACAGTATGAATCATTCAAGCAGAAAAACATCTAAGTGAAGTCCTGAGCCAGTGAGAAACAGGTGCAGATGATGACAGATGATCAGGCTGGTGATTAGTTTACTGCTGATGCTGATGCAGTGGTTTGGACGAGAGGAGAAATGAGGTCGCTGCTGAGGTTGTTACTAAACAGCCAGTTTTTTTACATTCTATCTTTAGGCACTTTGCAGTGTGTCACTATCTGTGGATTTCCCATATGATTTTAATTTGATGGAGACATCTTCTTTAAAAATAAAATCAATACCCATCTAACAATAATTTTATGATGATTATTTCAGAATTTATTTTAAAGCTGAGACCCACGTCTGATGCTGCTGTGAGCCAAAATGTTGACTTTTAAATGAAAATCATTTTTATCTACCAGATCATTTTGTTGTCAAAACATCAGAGAAATATTATTTAAGATTAACAAAAGAATTAAAAGAAAAACGTATTTATCTTTTAATATATGCTCAAAGTTTTTTTCTTGTTGGATTTTTTTTTTTTTTACTTATTGGATATTATTATTATTATTTATAAAAAAAAAATAAAAATTAAATTGACAAACCTTTTAAAGGTGACGGGTTTTTACAAGTTAATACATTTATAAAAAGGGAATATGCAAAAATTACATCACTGGAGTCAAGCTATAAGCAAACAAACAAACAAACAACCAAACAAACAAACATATATATAAATAGACAGACTTCAGCGTGCCCTTTTTAACAAGCATGACTGAGCTGTAATATAAACATAACAAGAAAAAATTAACTCACACAGAACGAGACTTTCCAAACATTGCATCAACGAGCCGTTTCCAGCGCAGTGTGAATCACCAGCGCACTGTAATCTCATTAAACCTTGTGTTTGGATGGTGAAACTGGTATTCATTTTGTTGCATGGCATCATAACTGGACGAACATTTCAGAATAACGTGGTTGGCACAGATTTTCACACTGCACTATTAATGAACACGTGATGCCCAGAACAGCAGCTGATTTAACGATGACGTGCGTCTGAGCGTCCTGCTGCGCCTAGTGATCAGAATAGACTCTGTTCGTTCTTTCACTTTGTTTGTTTGTTTTGTTTTTTTTATTCTTTTTTAACAGATGTGCCCTCAGTGGCATCACTAGGGGAGTAGAGACGACCACCCCGGGTGACACCGTCAGAGGGGGTGAATGTCTAGAAAATGTTTGTGCAGAGATTCAGCAGAAATTGTATTATTATTTTTGACAAAATATCCCTGCAGTTATATAGAGCAAAATAAAAAAAAGGAACATTTTATTTTCATTAGCCGAGCCTACATGGATCAGTATACCTATAAGGCTAATGCTTGTTCACTGTAGGGACGTTCTCCTGCACTCTGGGCAGAGCTGACATTGTTACCCAATTACACTGATGCCTCAAATAAGGCTTTTTATTCCTTTTTTTTTCTTTTTTTTTCTATGCAATACATGCTTGTGCTGATTTGCTGCTGCTGGTGTCTTTATAGTCACCAATTCTATCAAACTTTCTAGTGTTTTAGCTACAAAATGGTGCTAATTTGGATATATTTTTGAAAGATCTTTAGTAATATTAATAAATTCATTTTGAAACGTCCCAGCATTTTCCCAGCATTAACTTTCCAACATTTTGGCCTATGGGACACGATTGTCATTAGGAATTGAAATCCAGTCGCTAAAGTGAGAGCACTGCATGTTTACCACTGGACCACTAGGGGGCGTGCTGTTGATGTTAATTAATAATTATAATTGAAAATAATTGCATGAAAATTCCATCACAACGAGCACCACAGTACAGTTACATTACATTTGGAAGCTCAGATGCACCTCACAGAACATTTCTGAAATTAAATGAAACAAAGAGGTAACATTACAACACTATGAGATGCTGCACGTGAAAGTCGCAATTGCTGATCTGAACCGTCTGAAGAACCCTGGTAGAAACGGGAGCATGAATGTGCTCTGATGTTGTGCGAATGGAGGCTAACCTGCGTTAATACTCCAAATAAAGGCTACAATTATTTTGTTTTGTGGTTGTATTTGAGGGGTACCATGGCAATCGTACCTAATGCAAGAACAGCCAATAAGTGTTGAAATGCTTGTGTAGCTCCTGGATGATTAATTTTGTTTTTTATCTGCATCTGTCTGCAATTTGCAAATTGTCAATTGCTAAGACAGTTAGTTTAAAACATGAAGGTCAGCTGTTCTGGAACATTAATATAACAATGAACAGAAGTTTGATTGATTTCATTGGATTGAAAGTTTTTTTTTTTTTTTTTTTTGGATTGTATCATTTTCTCATTGATTTTCATTTTAACTACATGAAACTGGTATACAGGAATTAGAGAAACATTAGTGCAAAGTCATTCCTAAGTATTCTGCATGGTGTATATGCTGAACATCCAAATCCTGCTGGGAGATATATGTGTGTGTGTGTGTGTGTGTGTGTGTGTGTGTGTGTGTGTGTGTGTGTGTGTGTGTGTGTGTGTGTGTGTGTGTGAAGGCCGAGATGCCAGCTGGCGGTGTGTGATGGCAGGTAGCAGTGATTCAGACCCCTGCTGATCAGATGCTGAACGGTTTTCGGGGAGATGATTGGGAAAATGCGCCGCTTCTGCGCTTTAGCACTCAGCGTCTGCTGCAGCCACACGGAAATCCATCTCTGAGCACAAATACCTCCGCCGCCTTCATTTCAGACACACAGCCTCCACGAAATCGACTTTCATAAAGCCGGCTGTGTAGTTTTTACCCTCGTGTGTGTGTGTGTGTGTGTGTGTGTGTGTGTGTGTGTGTGTGTGTGTGTGTGTGTGTGTGTGTGTGTGTGTGTGTGTTTGTGGGAGAGAGAGATTTCCTTATGGAAAAAAGAAGATTGCATACTTTTCACATGTGAGTGCTGTGAAAGTGTGAATGTGTGAATTTCACCATCTTACACCCTGAAGTTGCACGTGGAAGGCCAAATGAACGCACGTGATATCTAAGTGAAGAACACGTGATCA
>JAAGKR010007691.1:0-35173 GCA_011419295.1 Clarias macrocephalus | reverse complement strand
CAGAAAGATTTTATTAGTCTGTTACATTAGTTTATTTTCTTTCTCTTTTTTTCTTGTTAATTTACTGTATGTTTGACGTTAGTTTAAAAACATGCTGGTGTTCTATGACTGAATGAGTCCAGGTGGTGAAGCTCGCAGGAGGACTCGCCCTTTCCATACACACACCCCATGCAAAACACACACACACACACCTTTATACACACACGGGTCAGGTGTTTCACTAAAAGTTCATTTTCCTCCACGCTGAAGGACAATTGACCAAATTGAAGGAAAAACATTATCTACTGGGATGTGAAAGTCAAAACAAAGATATTGAACAGACTTTCTGATAAATGAAGAAGAGAAAATAAATAAAATGCCTCCACACACTCCTCAGCACTTGTAGTTCTAAAGATTTTCTCAACCCAGAGTTCAGAACATAACGTCATATGACCCTGACTGTACAGTATATTTAGTATCATAACATTTTGTAAAGTAACACATTTCCTCTGGTGTGAACTGATGAATAAGATTGTTAAATGTACAGTGGGGGGGGGGGGGTTGTCATGATCCAGACATGTTTTTATTATTATTATTATTATTATAACACTGGGACTTTAACTAGTAGTTAAAATCATCTCTTGAGCTGTAAGATAATCTCTTCAGTTTAGCAGCACCTATATTTTTGTTAATTACATCACATGAGCATGACTGAATGAAAACCGCCCAAACATTTACATTATCACATGAATTATGTTTATTTACCTATTGGGTACATCAGTGAAAACTCAAATAAGACATATAATAACAATTCATTTGGGGCCAAAATGCAGTTTTTTTTTTTTTTTTTTTTTATTTTTTTTACGTTATACATATAATGTGTTAAACAGAACCAATCTTACTTCACTAAATAGTTCATGTTGCTAACTTCAGCTGTTTTGGAGAGATGCATTTATATGTGCCCCCAAAATGACTATTTTTAGGCATTATACTGCCTCATTTCCGACAAATTATTGATATTTCTTTAAGTATTGATACTAAATTGCTGTACACTTCTAGAAGTATTTGACCTACAAAAATTGTTAATTAGGTTTTTTTGGTAAAAGTGTCCATAACTACGTAAATACATGGTGCAAAATCTTAATTTAGAAAATAGCTAATACTTATAGAGGATGTGTGAAACTTCCTGATGTCTGGTGGTTATATACTGTAGAAGAGGAATCACAAGTCTCTGACGTAGAGGAATTATAAGGAAAAGAAAGTACCACCTTCATTTATTTCTGTGTATTTACTGTGATTTACCAGAGCCTAATAAACAGATGTAAAATTTATAACATCCTCATTGTGTTGCATTTCACACAGATTGTGTAATGTGCAGATCACACACATGATTTAAAAGAAAACATTGATTCATAATTTATCATCAGTGTAACATATCCATTATAAACACAAAGTAGTAGTACTGAGCAGTAAACCTGCAGGGGAAGAAATATTTCTGAATTACACGACATTCACAAGGACATTTTGCTGTTCATAAGAAACTCACTAAAGGTCAACATTGAATCATAAACATGCGAAAATGAAAACTTCTCCCAGCTAACCGAAGAAACAGCCATTTGGAAATCAATTCAGCAACACTTCAGCAAAAAACTCACTTGATTTGAGTGATCTGAAAGTGTAAAGACAAATGCAGAAGCACCGTGATGGCAGAAGTGGCCTGAAAACTCCCACATTTCTGTGCCAACCTTCACCTGTGGTTATAAGTAAACTCACATATCGTCGGTGTTCTGATGAAACCTTGTAACTCAATTTTTCAACTTTTTCAGGAGAGCGAATTTTTTTTTTTAAATGCACTTGAAATGTAAATGAAAAAAAAAAAGAAATTGTACAAATGTATCCAAGACAAAGACAGCATATATATAGCACAGAGTAAGTTACATGTTGCACTAAAAAGAATGAATATACACGAAAAAAACGATTTTGGCGAAAAATTGAGTTACAAGTTTTCATCAGAACACCGACGATATGCTGTGCATTTCCTGTTGCTTAATTTCCTGACAGCCATTAAAATGTCCTTGTGAACACTGTGTAAATACAAAACATGACTCCTGTCTAAAGGAGCTAGATAACCTGAGCATTATCTATACTACTTGATAATCTTTAGACAGATAATCTTTAGAATGCTGAAGTGTATCCTCTAGATCACACGTAAAGTGGACAATCTGAGCCAAGACCTGAAATACTGACCTGAAAGCTTTTTCAGTCAAACTTCAAAAAAATTTTTTCACAAAACACACTTTCAGCAATTGTGACACAGAAGCACACTAGTGACATACAGCAATCTGGGACTAAGCTGAATTTTGGGACCGTATGCAAAAAAAATTGTGACGAATGTAAACAAACAGGAGAAGAAAACTGTTAGCTTGTTCCAGCTAACATAAAGTAAAACGCAGAATGAAATGCTTCCAAAGCTGCAGCATGAAGCACAATGACCTCATGCACAGTTGATGAAGGACTTTAGTCCCAGGCTTCCTGCCTTTCATTAATATTTAATTTAAAGCTAATGGCTCTGGGCTTTCTTCAGAAGGCGAAGCTGCAGAGCAGAGCAAATCCCAGCAGGAGCGCTAACAGACCGTCTGCTCGTCTCAGGGGTTCACAGTTTCTTGGGGTTCGGGTCACTGGTCTCTCTGCTGCACACAAACACAAGACGTTAACTTAACACAGTAAATGTGTGGACATCTCACTCATTATAATCACTTTATAAACGACTCTCTCACTCACTCATTCTCCATAACACTTATCCTGTACAGTGTCGTGGCAGGACTGAAGCCTGTTTCTATAGAAAGAAACCAGAGTACAGGGCCATACAAAAGTATTTGCCCCTTCAAAAAATCGAAGACAAGTCAAGACGGGACAAATAATAAAAATTCATAAGCAGCTAAAAATCCCATGAAGCACCATTAGAGCAACAATAAAAAAAAGTCTGAAACAAGTGAAAAAGAGAGTCCAAAGATCAGTTTTAGAAATACTCTGATTGGTTGATTTTTGTGGCTTTAAAAAATTAAATGTTAACCACCAGTTTTATTAACAAGCTCTCATCATGTGTTGGGATCAGGAGAATAAAATCAAAGCTTTAGATTTTGCACTCCAGAAATGTAACCGCACACAAGGATAAAAGTTCAGGTACATAAGTGTGCTGTGCACCATGAGATTTCAGGCAAAACATCTCTTGGATGCCTCTGCCAGGAGGTTCAGACTCCTATAAAATTTTCAATGAGATGATGAAGAAAACTGAATTCCCCAGGAATAAAGAAACACTATTAATGCTTTGTGTGACTTTTTCACTCTCTGGGTTGAAACCCTACAGAGAGCCTGGGGTCTGAATTCCAAGGGGTTTCCACATGAAAAAATAATAAAGAATATAGAGATAATAAAGAAGCTAAAACTGAGGAACAGATAAAGATCCTTTACAATCATCAACATTCAACATTGTTTGACATTTCAGGGAGTGGCTCAGTGCTGATATTTTCTGCAGAACTCACATAATCTCTATATATTCATTATGGGGACGCTGATCACTTTAAAACCTGGGATTTGTACATATGTTTGTTCGTCTGTTTGATCTGTATGATGTCATTGATTGAAGACAAACAGTCATGGCAACAAATCGAATGCTTATGAAAAAGCTTCATGCTTTATATTGAGGGAAAAACAGCCATACATACCTGTAACATTTAGTTGTACATACAGCTTAAAGCGGTTCGGCGAGCTGCAGGTGTACGTTCCTACGTCAGCTTCAGTCACATTTTTCAGCCTGATGGAAAAATTCCCCTCCTGAATTTCTGATGGGAAAATCTCTACTCTGCCTTTATAGGCTGCATCCTGTACATCGCTGATTGCACCGTTATTTATGTCACACACCACCGTGATGTCTTTGTATCGCCAATACACTTTCTGCAGACTCAAGCTGCTTACACATGGCAAGACCACAGTGTCTCCTTCAACACCTTCAACATGCTTAGTGCTGCTCTGCATCGACACTAAAAGTAAAAAAAAACAACAACAACAAAACTGAAATACTTGTAGTTGTAATGATCACCACTTTTGTTGCTTTTGGCTCTGGGCTGCACAATTATCTTTTTTTATACCAAGAAGAAGCAACTGTAGATGAAATCTAAATGATTCTAAAGATAACTGGTTAAATTGTGCACTTGCTACTTATTTTCAAGGTTAATTTTTCTCTATGTCTCTATTCAGATTTAATCATATATGACACCAAAGGTTATTTATTATTTACTAGTGTGAATGTACTGTAGGATAAGGCATTCTCAACCAGAAAACTGACGTATTGAAATGTCATTTTTAGACCCGTCTGTATTGACACACACACTTCAGTAATTATGGAAAAAATATATTTTGTATTCAATACACACATCAAGACTTGCTCGTTTAACAAGGCAAGCATTGCTTGTCTTGTCTTGTCTTGCGGAATGCTGGATTACTCGTAATCCAAGGCTCAACTGTAAAGAGTTAACATGTGTTTGTTGTAGTGTTAAACACTTATTCTCACCTTTGTGTAGCAACATCAGAAAGATGAAGGAGATGAAGTAACTGTGATGAAAACAGAAAGAGGAAAAAGTGAACAATAGGACACATTCAATGTCATGATAACTGTATAAGACACAGAGGAAAACAAATTGAATTCATCACAAACTAAAGTAGTAACGTTCAGTATTCAAAAACCTAGTAAGGAAAGTGTTCTTGTTTTTTTTATGCCCTTACACAAGCACACGTGTTCAACAGGGAAGCATTCTTCATGGGCAGGTAACCATGATCCAGGTTTATAAGCTTATAGGCTGAAAGTGGTTAGATATAAGCATGCTTTTATTTCTATTAGAGAATCACACCTGGCTTTGTCAGAACTGTCAACTATTACCACAGAACGAGCAATCAATCAATCAATCAATCAATCAATCAATCCACATTTATATATATATAGTACTTTACAACAACCCAAGTTAAACCAAAGTGCTTCACTGCATTAATTTTTTTAACAAAATGGCAATAAGATAGCAATAAATAATACAAAAAAAACATAAAATTCTATATCAAAAGCTATACTAAATATGTTTGTCTCGATTTTGCTTTAAACAGAAGTTTGACAAAAATGACAATAAGATAGCAAAAATAAATAAATAAATAAATAATTAAGCATAAAATTATAAACAAAAACACATTAAATTATAAAATATCAAAAGCCATTCTAAATAAGTTTGTCTTAAGTTTTGCTTTGAACAGAGGCAGGTCAGTAACACAACGTAGCTCAGATGGAATGGGGTTCCAGAGTTTAGAGCGATCAGCCCACTTATTGTACCTTGACTGAGGGACCACTAGTAGGTTCTGGTCAGCAGAGCGTAAAACTCTACTTTGTTGATGAAAGCTTTCTGTCTCACACAAGTAAGAAGGTGCCAGACCATTAATTGCACTAAAAACAAACATAAAAAGTTTAAACTGAATCCGGAACTGTATCGGAATCCAATGGAGGGAATACAGGATTGGTGTTTACGAGTGTTAGTCAGCATACGAGTCGCAGCATTCTGCACAAGTTGCAGGTGATGCAAACGAGCTTGAGTGACTCCAACATAAAGAGAATTGCAATACTTTAGCAGTGACAATGAAAGAGTGAAAGTAAAGTAAAGTGAAAGTAAAGCTAAGCTAGATATGGGCTAGCTATTAGCATTCATCACGCGGGTTAGCTAGTTTACATTAAACTTCTGTAAAACAAAAGACATTTAGCAGAAAGATAAACTAATAACCGGAGTGTAAGGGTGGAGAAAATACCGTTCGTTAATGGGCGATGTATTATGTTTTACATAGTATAACTAAATCAGGAAATTAGCTAGTGCTACCTGTTTTTCCGGGTTAAATTAGCAACGCAATTAGCAACGCCTGACAAAGGTGTTTTTATTTGATACATACCTCACACCCATGATGAAAACAAAAGCTGTATGTATATACAACAAACACTCAAAAATATCTGCGAGTAATGACATACGAAAAGTGGTCTAGTGCGCATGCGCGTCGTCATGCCACGTGTCTTTTGTCAAGAAGACACGTGGCATGACGTGATGATGGGTCTCCAGTAACCTTCCAGGTTTTAATAATGTGTCTTTCAGTTATTAACACAATTTTAGTAGTTTCAGCAATCTTCAGCAAACGTTATCGTTGATAGTGCAGGACAATAATTTGACCCGTCTGAAACATGACCAGAGGATACGACCTCTGACATGGTTGTGTAAGAAATGAGACACTCCTCACTAGTTCAGTTAGTGTTAAACAACTTACATTAATCACTGCAGTAATTATCCAGTGGAAGCCCTTTAACTTTTTGATTAGTTAAATCCAGGTGGTGACTTTTTATCAGGTGGCAGCGTATTATTCTTGTTTTTGGGAAACATCAATGAAATCTTAGAGGTGGCCAAATGCATGTAAAATATTTAAATGCTAAAATGTCATTTTGCAGTCAGTTTAGCATTACTTATCACTCCCTCATCATCTATACTGTTTAACCCTCTATTCAGGGTCACAGGGGGCCTGGAGCCAATCCCAGAGACTTGGGGTACAAGGTGAGGTACACCCTGGACAGGGTGCAAAATCAATTTGGAAACACCAATTAACCTAACCTACATGTGTTTGGGATGTGGTAGGAAACACGCCAAGCACGGGGAGAACATGCAAACTCCATGCACACAGAGACGGGAATTGAACCTGGCCGGGAATCAAACCCGGACCCTGCAGATGCAAGGCAACAGTGCTAACCGCTACACCACCCAGTTTAGCATTAATTGAGTACAAATAAATAGGTAACACAGAGCAGGAGATCTAAATTCTGGGTTCACATGTATCCATTTTGAAAAGCACTGTTTGAAGAAAGATTTGTTTTTTCTACTTTTTCTTTTGTTTACTAAAGTGAGCAGAAAAGCAGAACTTGTTTAGTAAAGAACTGAAATTTTCTTAAAGGTGAAACTAGTCTAAAGTAATTTATGTGATTCAACATTTTATAAATAAAACAATTCTTTAAAAAAAAAACACTTTAGCAAGATTTTCATAATGTCACAATTGTTTCTATACATTTCCGAATGACATACCAATGCCAATCACATTCAGAAACAGATTAGAAACTTTAGTTCATGTTCATATCAAACATCTGAATAAAAAAATATATATTGCAATCCTTGGTGGTGTGGTTGTTGCTGCCAGACAGTCTGGTTTGAGTATTTCTGAAACTGCTGATCTCCTGGGATTTCCTCACTGATGAGGCAGCACGTGTTAATTTACCAGAAATTTCTGCTGTTCATAAAAAATATCACAATAATAAGGAAGTGTGAGGAGCAGGATACAAGTGGTTTAGAAGAGAGGAAACACAACTGTCTTGGGAACATCCAGTCATGGGAAAAGAAAGTAGAGGCTCTTTCAGGTCTGTTTTTATTTATTAAGGCCTTAAATGATCTACAGTAACATTTAAAACATTATTGTAGTAATGGGTTTCATCAGGTGCAGCACTTCAGTCATGAACATAATTTAACAAAAAAATCATTTACAGTGTCGCCTTAAGAACTGAAATTTTGCAAGAATTTTGCGCGTACGTCTGGGAGTCATTCGAAACTTGTTTGCGTCAAGCAAAGCCTGTTTATATATTATTTGTGGGGTTTTTTGGGTGTGTGTGTGTGGGGGGGGGGGGGGTTGCATTTTGTGCAAGAAGCAAGACCGGTTTGCAGTTGCATTTTTAAAGCAGCTGGTGACAAGAGGAATCATAAATTAAGGTTTAATTAAGGTGAGGTTTAATGTCTTTTTTTCATATTTCACTTCAGTTACATATAGTTTCTAAATTTTTTATGCAAAATATGATTATATTGGAACTAATAATAATAACTTGGTAATAATTTTTGGGTGGCTGGAACAGATTATCTGTATTTACATTATTTCCTATGGGACAATGCGTTTCACAAAACAAAATTTCACCTTAAGAACTTGCCTCTGGACCGGATTAAATTTGTGTGCTGAGGTACTGTTGTTTATTCTCAATGTAACTTAGTAAATTGTAAATGCAACCGAATACCGGGTTTGTGACCTTATGAGGAAGAAAAAGCAGTAAAATGTTTCTGTGTGAATTTTGCGTGATCATTTACAGTATGTTCATAAGGACATTTTGCTGTTCATCAGATACTCGCCTTGTCTAAATTTTGAGAATAATATACCAATAGAATGAATTTAATGTTAATTAGAATGGATAAGCAGATGAAAGTAAATGGCTTTTCCAGGAAGCTGGACGCAACTGTCTGTAACACACATTTTTATTAAACACAGAGAAACTTAAGTGATTCCAAAAATGCTTAGCTAGCCCTGTGTCTCTTATCTGTTTAACTATACAGGGAACCGATGATTTTACGCCACAGAGAGGCGATGTCAATGTAGAAAAATTTCTGGTTTCACAGCAATAACTTGCGTATTTACGTAAATAACGTGTTTAATAAAATGCTTAAAAAGTGAGGTGTTCTGAACAGTTTGTTCAAGTTCTGCTCTGAGGAAGTAGTTGTCCTCTGTCGTGACAATAATAAACTCTCCTGTGAAAACCCATCTGAATGATTCCTCTCTGAAGCAGCCTGAAGTGACAGCAACTTGGAATTTATTTAGTCAAACAGCAAACTCTAGCCTAATATTACTTATTTCCAGTAATGTTTCCTGCTTAAAATTAACCGGTGAAGAGTGAGTAACTAAAACACGGCTATATTTGATAAAAAATAAAATAAAAAACAGATACAGTGGAACCTCAGATTGCGAGTAACACAGTTTGTGAGTTTTGAGGAGAGGGGAGAGGCTAATTCCAAACACACACACACACAGCTCCTGCGCACACAAACGGAAACGCGCAAAAACACAACAAATCTGTTGGGATTTATTGTTTTTTTTTTTTTACTTTTAAAATTACTTTAGATTATATATTATTTTTATGTTTTAATTTTTTTTGGGCTGTGGAACGAATAATTTAAGTTTCCATTATTTCTTATGGGAAAATACAATTTGGTTTATGAGTGTTTTGATATACAAGCCTGCTTCTGGAACGAATAACACTCGTAATCCAAGGTTCCATTGTATAGACTAAAATAGTATTAAGCAAAAAAAAAAATAACAATAATACTAATAATAATAAGATGCACACCGATAGTTTGGAAAGTATGTAAACAACTTACATTTTTGCATAATTTATCTAAATTAAATCTGATTATATTTGGGTTCTTTGGTCGTTTCTTTTTACACATTAATCTATAAGGACAGACGCTTGTCTAAAGGCAACTACGTTCAACTACATCCTGTTTACTTTGATTCTCCTCCTGAGACGTCTTAAGAACTTGAGAGTGCTTGAGAGAATCTGACCAAAAAATTGGAGAAACTAACCAAATTCTGATGTGCACAGCTTGTAGAGAATTAGCCAAAATATTTGCTAGAATAATTTCTGCCCAAGGTTTATACTTACCTAAAGAAGACATTCCAGTCTTTTAGTTAAAAGCTAATTTTAAAAAAACATATTTAAGACATATTAAACCATGTCTAAAACATAATGATAAAATGTCATGTACATCATTGTCAGTACATACTGTATTTCAGTATAAAAAGTACACAAGAATCATTCTAGTTAATGTAATCTGTACATGAGGGGACCGGGGTGGTTAAGGTGTTGGACTGCGGTCCAGGAGCTCCCCAGTTCGAGCCCTGACGCCGCTGGGTTGCCACTGTTGGACCCTTCAGCAAGGTCCTTCACCCCCTAGTGCTCAGATACAATCAGGTGTCAAGCTGGCAACCTGCTACTGTAAATAGCTGCTACAGAAGTCATAGTATATCTGTCGCCTGACGTGCTGGGCGGCATGTAGATGGACCATAGATACATACAAACTGTACTTAAGGCTTCAATATTCAGTTGTTGTTCATATTTCTGGTCTACATTTTGGCTTGAAATTGTCCATGTCTTTTACTTTACCATTTTCTGTCTGTTTTAAAAAGTTACATGCAGGTCCATAAATATTTGGACACGGTGAAATGTATTGTTATTCCAGCAGCCTACCACAGTATACTGGAGATGAAATTAAATAATGGTTATGAGACTTAAATCTGGGGTAAATCCAAATCAGGCGACACAGCATTTTTTACATTGTTCTCACCTTTTTAGAGCACCGAAACTAACTGAACTATTGGCTGCTCAGCTGTTCGATGGCCTGTTGTGTTTTATTTATTAGCTATATCCAACTAATTCAGCTTCAGCTGTGCTATTTTTTTTTTTTTTTTTTTTGCTGGTAAAGATAAAACACTTCACAATAGTTTCCCAGATGAAAAATATCCTCCAGGAAATATGTGTATGTCAAAGTCAACCATCAAGACAGGCCTAGCAGAATGATAAGAAGAGTATGCACAAGAGGAATAAGGAAGTGACTGTCATTTGTCATATGATGTGTGGGCGTGTATGGTTACTAGTGGAACTGGTTCCTTTGTATTTGTTGAAGTGACTATTGACAAAAACCACAGGATGAGGTGTGTTTAAATGGTCTGTTCAAAATTAGCCTTCTGAACTTCAAGCCTTCAAAACTCATTGGATGGAGCTCCAACAAAAACAAGTGGAAATGTTCTACAGTGACCAATGGCAAAGCTGAATACGGAACATCTAAAGGAACAGACAGGAAGTGAAGAGCGCTAAAGGAAAAGTCTGGCAGTTATCACTAGGGAAAGAAAAAAAAAACTGCTTCTGGTGACACCCGTGGGTTCCAGACTTTACAGTCATTTACTGCAAGGAATTAGCAAGCAAGTATTACAAATGGCAATTGAAATTCTGATTGTTAAATTGTCTGATTACTTATGGTCTCTTTAAAAAAAATCATTCATTAACATCAACTCCAGTATACTGTGGTGGAGTTTAAACAATTTATTTGTCCAAATATTTATGGCCCAGAATGCATTTATGACGATAGAGATTTTTACAATTAATGTGAGCTGATATTCAGCGTATTTAACTAACTAGTCTCAGCAACACCTAAAAATAGATAAATATCTAAAAATAACATTTAATCAAAATTATTTGCTGGCCCTAGAAGTCAGCATATCTTCTCTTTAAAAGAGAACATGAGTGGCGGGGAAAACGTTCTTGTTTACTCTGCCAGGAGGTTCAGACTTGGCAATGAATATAAATAGAGCTGAACGCTCAGTTGCTTTAACAATGTATGGCTGCTAGTACAAGAAGGGCTGGGTTTAGGATTTCAGAAACAACTAATCTGGGATTGTGACTCATAGCAGTCTAGAGTTTACTGCACTTGGGTTTCTTCAAAAGACTAAGCTGTAGAGTAAAGCACATCCAAGCTTTACACGCTAGTAGTCCGTCTGCTCGGCTCGGGGATTCACTGTTTCTTGGGACAGCACCACTCTTATTCTTGCTTTCTCCGTTCTCTCTAATGTGGTCTGGGTCGCTTCCATCTGCATTTCCATTTCTGATGAAGAGATCTTTACCCCGTCTCCACAGGCTGGATCCTGTTCATCATAATATGCTTCACTTTAAATGATATCATGAGCCATCTTGCTGTCTTTGTCTCGCCAAAGCTCATACTGGGGAGTCTGTTTGACAGAACAAGGTAAAACTGCTGTTTGTTCTACAACACATTCAACACTCTGCACCAACACTAAGAAAAACACACACAGGTAACAAAAAAAATTTCAAGCCCTTTAAAGTTTACACATTTTGTTATTTCATGCTCATTTTAAAATAGATTTACATCAGTCGCAATGACAAAGTCAAAATAGGTATTTTTGAGTGTTTGTTAATTTAGTAAAAAATTAAAGCCTAAAGTATCTAATTTCCATAACTATTCAGACCCATCACTTGGTTAAAGCTCTTTTGGCAGCATTCCTGGAGCGGTGCAACTGGTACTATTCTGATCAAAACGTCTGTGATTTCATTATGGACAGCAAGTTTGAACAAACAGTAAATGTTGAATTCTCTGTTAAATTGCGACAGAGATGTTTGACATGATTCCAAAAGTGCATAGCAACACTGCAATAAGTCGCTCAAGTTGTTTTATGTGGCACATGCACTTCAAGAGCGGAATAACATCACTGAAAGATCTTTAACAAGCTCAACCCCAAAAAATGCAAAAATCGTTCGGCAACTTGTGCATAATGATCGTCGGAGAACAATCCACAACATTGCTGCCTTTGCCATTGTGTCATATGGAACATGTTCCAGGTTCCTGCCAAGTTCATCTCCAGACTACGACCCAGGAGCAGAAGGAACATTGTGTCAAAGTCTACCGAGAACTCTGTCAGCGTGCCGCGGATGACCTTCATTCAGAAGGTCAATGGGTCTGAATACTTATAGAAATGAGATATTTCAGCCTTTCATTTTTTACTAAATTAACAAAACACTCAAAAATGACGAAACTTTGGTGTATGGGTACAACCATGAGACGAAGCAACAGTCTACACAATGGTAGAGTCCATCATCTACACAACTGAAAAATGTGAGGCAGGTCTGCAGGTCAACTGAGTGCATGCTCATCGTCTTTTTCTACATTAGCATTGTGCATTGAGAATTCGGCCCCAGGGGCCAGACCATTAAGAGTGAATAATAATGGTGTTCAGCCATGGTAAGTGTGATTCCAAACTTCAGGGAGCAAAAATGTTTCGGTTCAAAGGGAATTGCGAACAATAGGTTCAACAGGAACAACTACAATTTTAGGCAGAGCGAAAAAGCAGGTGAAATATAGGTTGTCAAAAAAAGTATGCAAGACAACGCTAGCTGTTCCTGTTACACCATTATTTCCTGCACATTAACAAGATATATTAGCTTAACAAAGCATTAAAGTCAAATATGTCCTGTCTTCGTAAAACACCTCACACGGTACATACCTCACACTCATTGTGTAATACACAAGCAAAACAGTTTATTGGAACAGAAACAAACATCCTTTAAAAACGCCCTCTCTGAGCCCCACCCACCCCATCTTTTTTCACACGAGCTTTATTTCACAGGTTCCCAATATAAGCAGCTTTATATTTTATCTTTTAAAAGGAACTCATTATAAAATAGTGAATGATTTTTATGCTATATTTGATAGGAAAAATATATATTTAAACATGAATGAACACTTGCTCACATGAGGACAGTTTATGCATTCTGTTGACGTGATTATACCATGAAGTGTTAAACCATCTTTATAAAGATAAGAAATATAGACACATTGTCATTGTTGTGAAACAACGAAATTTGTTTGGCAGCTCTCAGAGACCAGCAGCAATGAGAAATGTAAGAATAAACAAAATAATAATATTCCAATTTTAGGACTAATGAAGTGTCAAAGGAGTGTGTGTGTGTGTGGCTCTATCAGTGAACTCTGGAATTACAGAGGCGGAAAGAAAAAAACATTTTTAACATGTAAACCATTATTTATTCAGATACTGAAATTGTACAGCAGACACTGGGAATAACTGAATAAACACAGAAATACACAAAACTACACAGCAAAAGGAAAAATATTCCAAATTAATAAAAAGGTTATGATTAATAAACCTTTTTTTCTGGATTCTACTTTGACATGTTCAGTGTCATTTAACAAAGACAGATGTTTTTTTTATATTGTATGCAATATATTTAGAATCAGTAACAGACCTCATTTAATGTAAATGTTGCACTTTTTTGACATGCTGAACTCTTCCCTGTGTCTCGATCATAGATGTAGTTTTTTTTGTAGTCATTACTCTGCTCAGATCGTCTTTCTGATTGTACAGTGATAGATAATTGCTTTATTCTTTGATATGTTTTATTTATTATCTACAAGGTGAGCCATTTATATGGATACACGTTAATAAAATGGGACTGGTTGGTGATATTAATGTCCTGTTTGTGGCACATTAGTATATGTGAGGGGGCAAACTTTTCAAGATGGGTGGTGACCATGGTGTCCATTGAAGTCGGCCATCTTGGATCCAACTTTTGTTTTTTCAATAGGAAGAGGGTCATGTGACACATCAAACTTATTGGGAATTTCACAAGAAAAACAATGTGAGCTTGGTTTTAACGTAACTTTATTCTTTCATGAGTTATTTACAAGTTTCTGACCACTTATAAAATGTGTTCAATATGCTGCCCATTGTGATGGATTGTCAATGCAACCCTCTTCTCCCACTCTTCACACTGATAGCAACACCACAGGAGAAATGCCAGCACAGGCTTCCAGTATCCGTAGTTTCAGGTGCTGCACACGACGACCAATCCACTAAAGAGGGAAACACATCATCATGTAGCAATTTCAAATATCCAGTGGCCTTGAAGTTTCCACTGATGAAGAATGGCCCCACTATCTTTGTACCCCATATATCACACCATACCATCACTTTTTTTGTTCCAACAGTCTTGGAGGAATCTATCCAATGTGGGTTAGTGTCAAACCAGTTGAATGGCCCCCAAGGTCTCCCGATCTGACTCCCTTAGACTTTTATCTTTGGGGTCATCTGAAGGCAATTGTCTATGGTGTGAAGATACGAGATGTGCAGCAGCTGAAACTACGGATACTGGAAGCCTGTGCTGGCATTTCTCCTGCGGTGTTGCTATCAGTGTATGAAGAGTGGGAGAAGAGGGTTGCATTGACAATCCGTCACAATGGGCAGCACATTGAACACATTTTATAAGTGGTCAGAAACTTGTAAATAACTCATGAAAAAATAAAGTTACGTTAAAACCAAGCACATCATTGTTTTTCTTGTGGAATTCCCAATGAGTTTGATGTGTCACATGACCCTCTTCCTATTGAAAAAACAAAAGTTGGATCCAAGATGGCCGACTTCCAAATGGACACCATGGTCACCACCCATCTTGAAAAGTTTGCCCCCTCACATATACTAATGTGCCACAAACAGGACGTTAATATCACCAACCAGTCCCATTTTATTAAAGTGTATCCATATAAATGGCTCACCCTGTACATTCTCTATAAAGCTACGAGGTGAAATGTTACGAGCAGCTGCAGCCCCTGTGCTGCCCATATAAATAAAATGTGCAAAGTTAGTATAACACTGCGCAAACAAGAGGAACTGGACTGAACAACACAGCAGTAACAAAGAATTCTAATTAAATTTAATACATTTTAAATCTATAACATTAAATATAATGAAATTTTAAATACTTCATGGTTCTTCAAAAAGAACATTTCAGTATATATTTCACAACATTTTGTTATTTAAGACTTTATTATTCACAGTTTACTGGAGTTTAAATAATGAAAATAAGGCCAAAATGCAGACTTTCAGCATTAACGCGAGGGCTAGACATCCAACTCTGGTAAATGATGTAGAAATTCCTGCACTTTTTCTGTTGGTCCCTACATTCTTAAAAAAAAATTTAAAAAAAAGTAAATGGACAGTTGGCCGCTCAGCTGTTTGATAGCCAGGAGTGTTTTATTCAATCAAGTATTCTGTAAATTCTTAAAAAGAGGAATGCATTGATTAAAAACAAAAAGCACAGAAGACAACAGAAAAACAACTGTGGTGGACTACAAAATAATTATTTAGCTGTTGAAGAAAAACCTCTTCCTAACAAACATTTAGATGTTATTTGGTTGTTAGCATGATCAGTGAGGGGGGAAAAAACTAAACAAAAAACTAAAAAACTTACTATACAGCACCCATAATTACAATCGTTGAAATTTATCAAATATTAGATAAATAAAATACAAAACAAATACATTACTTCTATAAATCAATCAATTTAAACAGTAATGTGCTGAGTAAATTAGTAGAGTGCATTTAAATCTGTAACAAAAAACACACTAACCAACTAAAGATCAGTAAATATACAGTCTTGTGCAAAAGTTAGTATTTTTGTAATTAAGCCCAAAAATAAAAAAAGCCTACGTGACCAATACGAAGTACCCCGATGATTCAAAAGCTTGTAGATCCATCTATAGCAGCAATAACTTTAAGTAATGGGTTCCTGTATGACTATCAGCTTCTCTCATCATTTTGATCCACACTTCTTTACAGCATTGCTTCAGTCCATTGAAATTTTCAGGTATTCACTTATGCACAACTCCTACTCTATGCGACGGCCTGTCACAGCATTTCAACTGGCTTGGCGGTCTCACATTTGTCTCTAGAATACTCCGGAGTTCATAGTTGATTTAAATGACTGCAGGGTGCCCAGGTCATGTGGCTGCAAAAACAAGCCTTTATCACCACCATGCCTGACTGTGAGTATGAAGCGTTTCTGCTGAAATACTGTTTGGTTTTCACCAAACATGGCACTGGGCATTAAGGCCAAACAAACTCCACTTTGGTCTCATCTGTCCATAGCTCGTTGTTCTTGAAACTTTGTGAAGATTAGTGGTGCTTCCATGTTCTTTTTAGACAGAATAGAATTTAGTCTTCTTCTAATTGTGCCATCATGGACTAACATTTAACATGCTCAGTGAGACCTGTTGGGTCCGAGTTCTTTTTTTCCCCCCAAATTTTTCTCTCAGCATTTCTCTGAACAGTGTGCTGGGACATCCACTCTTGGGAAGATTGGTAACTGTCTTGAATGCCTTCTTGGGAAAAATTGTAGAGCGTTGAACTCCGAATTGTTTGGATTTTTTTTTTAACCCTTTCTGGATTGATGTGCAGCAGACCAGCAAACTGCCAAAACTTCTGCTTTTATAGAGATCTGCATGTCTGCTGATGATCAATTAAGAGTTGATGATTAGCAGCACCTGGCTGCAACTTAGCCTTTTTTGGAATGGGGTACTTAATATTGCCCACTTTCTTTTTCCTTTTTGATTTATTTATATTTCTTATAGATATATTTACACGTAACATATGATGTTCTCCTGAGGTTGGTTTAACACAATCAGGTTTAACACAAATAAGGTGGGGGTCTAAAACAATTAGGTGATTAAAAAATTTTTTTTTACATAATTAAAAGAGGATTACAAGAGTTTTGAACACGACCGTAATTCATGTGCTGCCTCTTTATGCACATGCTGAGTTAAGCTGTAGCGTAAAGAACATTCCAGCAGGAACATTAAACCATCTGCTTATCATACGCTTCAATTCATACCCTGATGCACATATTGCTCTAAAATAGGCTCAGTCTGGAATCACATTTTAAAAGCAACAGAAAGCGTTTTTAAGGAAAGATCTCAAATCAGTGTAAAAAGTGTATTGGTCAAGCCACTCACTCACTGGCTCAGTGCAACCAACTCAGCCAACTAAGCATTTAACTGGATTTAGGAAATATCATCGAATTGAAAATAATTCTGTACATATTCATTACTTCAGGTCAACTCCAGTATACTGTGGTAAACAACAATAAATAAAAGAAAATGTTTATGGACCTTATTCAACTTTGGTTATTTTAAATATTTCTTGTTAAAATGAGCTGATTATCTATACTGCTTGTTAATTAATATATAGTGCAATACAGAAGCGTGCCCAGAAGATTGTTTCTTGCCATCATAACATGCAGCAATGCGTACTAGGTCACAAAACTCCTTCTGGTAGATGCATGGTTATGTATGTGAAGCTGATACACACACTGAGCTTGGAGTCTCTTCAAAAGACTAAGCTACAGAGCAGAGCACATGCCAAGAGGACCGTTAACAGACCGTCTGCTTGTCTCGTCACATCACCGTTCCCAGAACGCCTGCTCTTTTTCTGTGTTGTGGTTTGGGTCTCTGGTCTCTTCGTTGTGACTGGTCTCTCTGTTGAACATGAACACAATATGTGTGTAGTTAGATCATTCTCTAACCTTTAAATAATTTTCTCAAAAGATTTTTTCGATTCAAGTGTATGTGAATAAAAAGTACAATTTCACTCATTTTTCACTCAATTTAACAGAAAAACTAAGTCAACAACAACAACAAAAAAAAAAAAAACAGGTGAATCTGTTGAAACCCTGGCAGAATGAATTTGCCAAGGAGCCCCGAAGATTGGTAGCAGGGAAAAGAGAGCTGAAAAAAAAAAGGGTTAAAATAAAAGCTTTTTTTTTGGCATCAGAACATCACCAAGTGACATTACAACTACACTTGGCATCACTTGAAAGTAGAATTTGGGATCATTGGTAGACTGTTAATCTGAATTTTAGGCAGAG
Organism: Clarias macrocephalus; assembly: GCA_011419295.1. NCBI lineage: Eukaryota > Metazoa > Chordata > Actinopteri > Siluriformes > Clariidae > Clarias > Clarias macrocephalus. The sequence goes on along the minus strand of JAAGKR010007691.1, from coordinate 17,037 downwards.
TTTTTATTGACAGCACTAATGTTTAGTGTCTGATTTGTATCAAGCAGCTATATTTCTTATAGTTTTGAAGTATTTGTGTAACTTGTGCAAATACTTTTCAGAAAATGCTTTTCAGTTATGTTTTCTGAAAAAGCCATGGTATATACACTATGCATGATGGGTACATCCTTACATGCGTTTCCCTTCTTAATCCAATTCCAGTCATTTAAGCTTCATGGAATTTATGGACATACACTGACCAGAAAAGAGACATTATGAAAACCTTTATAGAAACCTATAGAAAAATGTTTATGCTTGATTTTATAGCCATACACACCTGTAACAGTTAGTTCTATTTTCACTCTATGGAGGCCAGGGGACGTGCAGGTGTACGTTCCTGCATCAGACTTCACCACGTTACTCAGCATGATGGAGAAATTCCCCTTGTCAATTTCTGATGAGAAAATTTTTACTCTGCCTCTGTAGGCTGGATCCTGTTCATCATAATCTGCTTTACCACCAATGATGTCACACACCGGCCTGCTGTCTCTGTATCGCCAAACCACATTCACTGACTTCTGTGTAACTGAACACGGTAACATCACTGTTTGTCCTACAACACCTTCAACACTCTGTACTGACACTAAAAGAAAAAAAAACAATATAAAGACATATTTTATAAATAATTTAGAACATGTGGACATCAGAATACATTAACAATATGAGGAGACCTTCATTAACTTTCCCACTAACCCTTTTATTAGACTATTCACTCGTGACACTTGCAGTTTGAAGTGAAGAGTTAAAATGTAAATGAATTTAGAGGTAACTAGTTGAACAAGAATTATTATTTGCGACACATTAAACAGCGTAATCATTGGTTATATAATTAACATTTTGTTTACAAATAATAAAGCGTGCTAACAATGATCAGTCCTGTTTAATGGAGTAAGTTACGTTAAACATTCACCTTTGTGTATCTGCAGCAGGAAGGTGAAACAGAAAATCCAGCTGTAAGTAAAATAACAGAAAGAGGAGGAACAGCAGAATAAATTCACAGTATGATACCTGTATATGGGGTTTATAAATGAGATTAATTCTTCATTTCGGGAAGCTAAAGAAGGAATGTGCAGCATTCAGAAATGCACTAAGTGAATAATAAGCAAGTTTTCTTGCCCTTAAAGCACACTGGGCCCGCAGGGAAACTACACATGCAGATAACAGTCACCGGGCAGGACGATGGTGCTGGTTGAACATAAACTTGTACTGTTTACATTTCCAACCTCACACCTGGTTTATGTGAGACCTGTCAATCATCATCTAAATACATTTTGCCACACCCACTCCTAAACAATTACTGCAATCACATTTCTAACATGACCAAACTAAGGCTGTCTGATAGAGGATCAGACATAATACAGCCGGGGACAAAAGTTTTGAGAATGACACAAATACAGTTTCACAAAGTTTGCTGCGTCAGTGTTTTTAGATCTTTTTGACAGATGTTACTCTGGTATACTGAAGTATAATTACAAGCATTTCATAAGAGTCAAAGGCTTTTATTGACAATTACATTAATTTTATACAAAGAGATTATTTGAGGTGCTTTTTCAAGACCTCCGCAATTCGGCCTGGCATGCCATCAATCAGCTTCTGTTCCACATACTGCCTGATGGCGCAGCCCCATCCTTAGATGATTGATGCTTGGAGTTGGTCAGGATTTGGGGGTTTGTGTTTGTCCACCAACTTCTTGAGAACTGTCCACAAGTTCTTAAAGGGATTAAGGCCATGTTTTGTTCCCAGAGAAACTTAGTTATGACTTTTGCCTCATGGTGAGGAGCTCCATCATGCTGGAAAAGTCTTTGTTCATGGATGGTTTGGAGAAGTTGCTCTCCCAGGATGTTTTTGTACCGTTCTTTATTCATGGCCGTGTTTTTGGGCAGAATTGTGAGTGAGTCAACTCTCTTGGATGAGAAGCGACACCACACATGTCTGGTGCTTAACTGCTTAACTGTTGACATGACACAGGAATGGTGGTAGCGCTCACCTACCTATTCATCTCAAGAAGGGCAGCAAAGAAGCTTTTCTCCAGGAAAGCCATCAGAGACAGACAGATATTCTGCAAAAAGTACAGGGATTGTACTGCTGAGGACTGGGGTAAAGTTTTTTTTTTTCTTCTGATGAATCTCCTTTCTTCTTTGTTTGGGGCAAGCTTGTCCGAAGAAGAAAAAGTGCATCAGACAAAAAGATTAAAAAAATAATAAAAATTAAAAATAAAAAAAACACTGATGCAGCAGACTTTGGGAAAATTAATTTATGTGTCATTCTCAAAACCTTTTTCCCGGGCTGTAGATTCAGTTTTAGCATCCATCAGCGACTCATTTAGTGTCCCTATAAACCGTAAACTTTAATTTCATTTACCACTCCGAGTTAGTATCTTATTTCCCAGCAGACTTCCTTCGAATGTCTAGTCTGACCTGATACACATCACTAAAACACTAAGAATAAAGAACTAAGGCTAGGACTAAATTCTAGCATAGATGATTAGTTGAGCTACGCGTAGTTTAGCTAACTTACCTATTGCGGTTTATCCAGTTTACGGTAAACTTTTGACAGAACAAAAGATAATTTAACAGGCTAAGCGTAAAGGAAAGTTTTTATATTAACTGGAATAAGAGAACAACTGTACTTGTTTTCCTGATGTTACTATAGCTTGTGACATTAGCTACATCCGTCACACCCTGTTTGTTAGCGTAACGTGGCATTAAACTGAACAAAGCTCGTTATTCGGAAAATATCTCACAGCTTTTACCGACACATACCTCACACTCATTGTGTCCAACGTAAGCAAAACAGTTCCGTAAAAAGAAATAAATAAACAAAAAATAAATTTACAGAACAATACATTTACACAAAAGCTAACAAGGAACTAAAGTCTTTAGCAATTAACCGAAAACAGGGTGTGTGCGCATGCGCTGATACATCCGCGAGTAGCTAAATTGTTCTATTTTTTATTATTTGACAAGCATTTATTTAAATAATTCTGTTTCATTTGTTTGTGTTTTGTACAATTATTTTATTTAGTTTTTTAATAAGAAAAAATATAAAGTTACGGAAGTATAGGCCGTATTTCCCACCTACAACCAGTAATAACCACTGAAAACCCGCTGGGAACTGGGAATTTCAAATCGCGTAAGTTAACAGAACTTTGCAACGTCACCAATATATACGTCGCTTCCTCCGTGCGTTACCATGGTAACGTAAACACCTTGGATACCTGCTGTTTTTGTGGAAATTTCACACTACACTGCCTGGCCAAAACGGGTCACATACTTTTATCAGACCAAAGTTATGTTTGATGATGCTGTGTGTTCCCCACAGTATTGTTTTAACTATCCTGCAAAATCGACCGACCTGCTCCACAGTCCACTTTTATGCTTCCTAGCAAACTGAAGCCTTTTTTCCTGATGAGTCTCACTAACTCACAAGTGGTTTTCTTATGGACACACAGCTGTTTAGTCCCAATCCTCTAACGTATTGCCTTTATGGAAGTCCTCTTACTTTCACTATTTAACATCGCTCTGGTATATTTGTCACAGTTAAATGATTGAGATAATTAAAGAAATTTGTATATTACACAAAGGTTACCACAGAAAATATAAATGCAATTTTTAAATGATGATTTTGTATATTAAGGGGAAAAAACTGTCCAAACCTGCCTGGCCCTATGAGAAAAAATAATTGTCCCCCTTGCTAAATCATGAATTAACTTTTTTGAAAAGCTGAGTTACATTTCACTTGACTCACCCAGGCCTGATTACTGGCAGACCTGTTGAATAAAGAAAGCACTTAAACAGAACCTGTCTGACAACCTGGAGCATGCTAATGTTTTTTTAAAAAGTAACACATTATAATGAGAAACAAAGTAACTGACATGCATCAGTCTGGAAAGGGTTACAAAGCTATTTCTAAGGCTTTTGGACTTCAGCAAATCATAGTGAGAGTCATAGTTCACAAATAACTGTGTAATATTACATTTTGTTTGGTAATCTGAATCATTTAAGTGTGATAAACATGCAGACAATTTATTATTTGTTTTCTTTGTATGTTGAGTCAAATTATAAAACATACTGTATGTATATAGGTAATAGGGTAAAATCTTAATGATAAAATACAAACTAATCGACATATCAACATTAATCGATATATTGTAAATAATGACATACCTTAATGAGGAAAAATACTGTTATTCCAATGAAACACCATATGATTATGAAAAAAATATCACATTGTTACAAGATTTCTAAGACGGAATGAATTTTTGTCACAAAAATAATAATATAAATCTGGTGGGAAGGGGGCAAATACTCACAGAACGGTATATACCAGGGCTCGGCAACCTTAAACACTCAAAGAGCCATTTGAAGCCGTTTCCCACAGAAAGGAAAACACAGGGAGTCACAAAACCCTTTTGACATTCAAAAGAAGATAACACTGCATATATCGTCTTTTAGCTTCATGCTATGTAAAAAATAAAAATAAAAAATATATAGTTTGTTGAATTTAGGAAATAAATGAACTGCTACAGAGAAAACAAAATCTTATTTCTATGTGCAACAAAAACATTTTGAACTCCGGAAAAAAAGATGCTGGGTTGAAGTTTACTTTCAAATAAAATATTCCATTTGAGTTATCCTCATATTTATGAAATAAAAAGCAGAACTTAAATTATCCACTTGCAGAAAACCAAAAATGTCGTCTGCTTCTGTGTGACATCATCCTTTTAACATGTGTACTGGAGTGTGCAGTCAGCGGTCAACCAAAAAAATGGAGCTCGAAAAAAGATTTTATTAGCATTATTATAGATGAGGAAATCATATTAATGAGACAATAAGTTAAACTTTAAAACTTAAATCAAGAAACCTATTATATATTGAAAATACATTTTTATTTCTTTCTAAACTAGAAAATGATGCTGAAGGTGTTCAAAATATGCAATATTTATATATAATAAACCTGCTGTTTATTTGGTGATTTCTGAGGCTGATAACTCTTAGTGAAATCTAAATGTTGAGTAAAAGTGATGTTATGATCAGTTACGTGTGGGATTTAATAATCTACTTTAAAATAATCTACTAATGCGCTACTGTCTCAATGTAAACAAACACCTGCACCAGTAGATATTCATTAGAAAAGATAAAGTGAATATTTTTACTGGGATTAGTTCATATTTTCACTGAAATAACAGCGCTGACGTGGTAGAAGTGAATTTTAACACGCTTGAGTCGTTTTAAGACAAAACTTCATCTTTATCTGATCGACTTTTTCCATTTCTCATCTGTGATTCTCTCTCCGATTACCGAACAGGGAGTGTATTTGTCTGAGCACCAAAGAAGGACAACTTAGTGTAAACAAGGCGTCAGATACTCGACCTTACAGAATGTGATTTCTGTGTGTTAATAAGTTAGACAGAGAGACACACAGACATGTACGTGGTAGTGAGGGGTCATTCATGAACAATTCGTTCTTTTTGAACGAGTCTTTAACATGACCTAGAAGAATGAGTAGTCTCGGAGGGTGATTCGTTCATTTTCTCCTGGGCATGCATGCGCCAAGCAACGCAAAACCTCTGTAGGTTATGTACAGGAAACAGAAATCACACCAGCTGCTTCCTCTAGTGAAAAATGAAGCCCTTAATGGTGCGTTCACACTGAATGCGGCGAGAGCGTCACATCTCTCGCCACCCTGCCACCGGCGCCAGTCGCCGCTCTGACGAAGATCACAGAGTTATGCACATAAATGGTTATAAACAGAGACAGACAGCATTAAATACACTCGTTTTAACTGCATAGCGGTGTGATTTACAGAGATAGAAAAATCCTGTTTTTTGTAATTAATATTGTATTGTATTAAATAATGTCCCAGATCATAAATACATTTATTAGCCTTAGAGTAGGGTTTTTGTCACTTTGATTTAGAAAAATTTACTTTTTTAATAAATAGAAAAAAAAAGATATTTAAAAGATGCTTTGTTTAATTACATTAAAACAATGTTTGTCTATATTAATGAATTTGAATAAATAGCCGAGTAGCTATGAAATGTTAAGGGGTTGAATGTAGAACCTACTGTCTTATTTATGAAGCTAAAACACTAAATTAAACTAGATAACATGATGATCAAAGTTTTAATATTTATATTTAACTGTAGATGGAAGATTTTTCAAGTCACATGGCAGCAGGTCTCCAAATGAGCAGCAGGTGAGAACAGAACATGTTCAACCTCTCAGGCACATTAACACTGTGATCTCAACACTGACTGAAGTCGTCGCATCATAAAGTATTTTTCAAATTTTTTATATCTGCCAGTTTCCAACAAAAAGCATCAATATTGTCAAAGAATTAACAGATAAATGTTTGACATTATTGGCTCCCACACTGTTTATTCCATTGTCCAGTCTCATAGGCGTGTTGTTTAAATTGCTAATCAATATACGTTTACAGTTATATGCTGTTTTCTGGTTAAATTTTTCTGATCGTACTTGAATATAGAAAAAGGTTTATACAGTAAACTGTGTGTGTGTGTGTGTGTGTGTGTGATCAGGAAGACTCATTTGAGTACTGATTCTGAACAAGCCAAATACTATATGTGTTAAACATCTATGGGGGCTGAGCCCCTCTAAACTGAAACTCCTAGAAACGCTCCTGGTAGTTACCTTTTAGTCTTTGGTGCGAGTCGTTCGTTCTTTTGTCACGTGACTCCCATAGACGCTATGAAGTGCAATAGATTCAAAAGAAAGATCGACTCTGTCTAGATGATATGATGGTGAGCTGCTCATTCTGTTTATCATAATATGTCCTTAGCTGCATTGTAATATTTTCATTACTGGAACTAGAGCCAAAATTTGTGTATGTAAACGTGTTGGGGGTCTGTTTATTAATAATGTAACATTTTATTTTTATTTCTGGCCAAAAGAACGAAATTAACTAAATGACTCAACAAAAAGATTCAAACTTTCCATCACTAATACATGGACTTCAACCTGAAATAGTAACATCACTGATTACATTAAAGATCAGCAGATTATTTTTAGCTTTAACCTTTGAACTATTTCTACAAACTCATACCTTCCTGCTACTCCCCTTAACCACGTCCCTTATTTCCATTTCACGGAGTTGGCAACCCTAGAATGAGGTATGTTTTGTATGGTTTTATTACTTAAATGTTTCTGGCAAAATAGGTGAGAGTTAGAAGCATTGGGGCACATGGTCTTATGGATTCCCAATTTGGGAACAAAATTTGTTTTGATAAACTCCTCTGTGGTGTTGCTAACAGTTTTTCATTGATTTAACAGTCAGTGAAACAGCGCCCCCAAGATAATGTATTGTAAAACTGTGGCAGTATTAATGTCACGCCTAAAGGGAAGCCAGACTGAGTTGCCAAATGGCATGGTGTCCACACTGTTAAACTTCAGCTGGTGTTCTTATGGATGTTATGCCTTGCTCACATATGCCTGCATATTTTAATTTACCGTAGTGTCATTTTACTGTGACATATGCAGGTAGCATACTGATATTTTGATATTTGTTAAAGCTAATAATAATCTCCTCATTTTTAATGTTATGAGTGATATTATTATTATTATTATTATTATTATTATTATTTGAGGTTGAAGTCCACGTACATGTCTGTGTGTCTCTCTGTCTAACTTATTAACACACAGAAATCACATTCTGTAAGGTCGAGTATCTGACGCCTTGTTTACACTAAGTTGTACTTCTTTGGTGGTCAGACAAATACACTCGCTGTTCGGTAATCGGAGAGAGAATCACAGATGAGAAATGGAAAAAGTCGATCAGATAAAGATGAAGTTTTGTCTTAAAACGACTCCGGCGTGTTAAAATTTACTTCTACCACGTCAGCGCTGTTATTTCAGCCAAAGTGAGAATATGAACTAATCCCAGTAAAAATATTCACTTTATCTTTTCTAATTAATATCTATTGGTGCAGGTGTTTGTTTACATTGAGACAGTAGCGCATTAGTAGATTATTTTACAGTAGATTATTAAATCCCACACATAACTGTTCATAACATCACTTTTATTTAACATTTTGATTTCACTTATGCTCAGCAGCCTCAGAAATCACCAAATAAAAAACAGCACCTCAGATTAGAGCTGTTATGAAGGCTTTACAGTAGTGATGTTATTGTGACATAGAATCTCCAAAGCTTGTATCATGCAGAAGGGGGCGTGTTCAAAAGAAGCCTCACTTTGAGGTGTGTGTTGGTTCCCCGAGAGTCACATGACCAATGACAATCGAAGCCTCATGTTTGCCGGAACCACGTGACCATCTCGGCGCTTACGTAAAGGCTCGTGCACTATTCAGTTAATTTTTAAAGATTAAGAGATGTTGATTATGTGCATTAACATTTCCTTAACCAGTGCAGCTGCATGTACATATTAATTGTGCTACTTGCAATGTTACAATCTAGTTGCGACACAAAATTTGTCCACTAGATGGCATAAACATTGCCCTTGAATGAAGCTTCATGAATGAACCTTTTGGTAAAATTATTGGCTTGGAGCCTTAACACTTAAATGAAGCTTCATCTGGCCAACCTTACTTTACAGCCACCTGGACCACCACCCCCACAACTTACATTTAATGTACTCTTGTAAAAAGTAGTTCTCCTTGAAGGTAGCACACAATTCTGGTATTATCCAAACTTCCATCTAGAAGCTTTTTATAATGAAACTTGCCATTCAACACACCTGGTAATGTTTCCTCTGTCATCTTATCATCGGCGTTAAACATGCTATCACACCACCAGGTGACCCCTTTGTGACTATGGGAAGACATTAGGGTCAGAATTGGTTGTATGATTTATTTGCGTTAAAAAAAGGAATGCACTAAAATTTCTAGATTAATCACATGCATTACCGCATTAATATTGACAGCCCTAGTATTATTATAAATAAAACAGTCAATATTATTTGCTACTTACTTGGTTTACATTAAGTTTTGTAGTAAAAAATTATCAGAGTATCTATCAGTTATTGCAGACCGATCTGCCCGATTACACAGTTTCACTTTTACCTAAACTTTGCTAGTGTGTAGTTATGAAAAGAATTGTTTAAAATTTTTAAAGAATGTTATGTAAGCTAGAGACACAGCGAGCTAAGCAACATGTGATGCCCGCCTATTTTACTACATACATAATATTATCGAGATATTACAATAAAATGTACCGCTACATACATTTATCTTTACAAGTTTCTCCTTTTCTTTAATTTTTTCCAAACTACGCATGACCCTGCTGACTACGCATAAAATAATTAATGTGTATTTCATTGAAAAAAAAAATACTTAACTCGTTAGTTTTTTCAAATGTAATTCTAAATTTGAAGATTAAGTTGATCTTTTAACATTAAAATAAAATATGCCGGCACGCAATTTATTGAACCTTTCGAGCCCCAAGCTGCGTTCCATTCCCAAGTGAACTTCACAGGGTGCTCCCTACTCCCTGCGCCGTTTGCAGTGAATGTGAGTGAAGGAACTTCCCTCGACAAAACTGTAGAGGCTGTAGAAGTATATTTCCACTACAAAGAGAGAGGAGGAGATTTTAGACTAAAGTTGTGGTCAGAGCACTTCCGCTCTCCTGCATCTAAAACACAGCTGAAGTGTTTCCTGACTGAAGCAGAGCGAGTTCAGCATGTCTGTGATCAGTGCTCCAGCTTCAGCATGAAAACTCTGCTTTGGTTCTGTGAGTAAAGATGCTGATAATTTATCTCCTTCAGCAGGTGAGTGGATTTTAAAGATTTGATTTGTGTTATTGATGTGTGTGTGTGTGTGTGTGTTTTGTTTGTTTGTTTTTTTGTTAGATCTCCTCGTGTGCTGTGGAGCTGCAGAGAGTTTCACAGAGAAGTCGGTAGATTTGGGACAGAATGTGACTCTTAAGTGTGAGGTGTCTGTAAGAGATGTGTTCTGGTTCCTGATGAAGCCGTCAGAACCTCCAGTGTTTATATTACGCACTTACTCGAGTAAAATGCTGACTCCAGAATACAGTAACAAAACCTTCAGCACGACTTTCTCACTGCAATACAACAGCAGTTTATTTATACACAATATCAGTAGTAATGAATTAGGAGTGTATTATTGTATTCAGACTCAAACTGGTTCACCTCCAAACATCAGCAGAGGAATCAGACTTTACATCCAGAATCACTCAGCTGGTGAGTTTATTTAAAGCGAAATTGTTACTATTCATTAATAATGACTTTGAGCACGTTTTTGATAAAAGTTGATGAAAAGTTTTATATTTTAATTCTAAGTTTTTTTTTTTTTTATTTCATGTAAAAATGAAAATGGGTTATTTAATTTTGTGCCAAGAACAAATCTTCTGTTAGCTTCTTCAAATTCTTCTGTTATTTTGTAGTTCTAAAAGGACAGAAGGCCTGTTAGTTGTTCACAAAGTAATATTTGATTTATAATTCTGATTTATTTCCATAACTCTCCCAGTTGTTATATACAATATATTTGTGTCTTAATACAGTAAATAGTTTTTAATGGTCAGCTGACTGGAATAACTACTGACTTAAATGTAATGTGCTGTCAGAGGGAAAAAAAATCTCTACAGTAGCAGTGAATCTTATTTTATGTAATATTATTGTTCATATTTGTGAATAATGTGAATTAAATCTGCACTGAAGGAATTTGATTTTGCATCTAAAGTGGTACCTGAATATGAAGCCTTTCCTAAACCTTTAACTGTCTAATTTCAAACATTCTAGACAAAAAAAAAAAAAAAAACATTTGTTCTTAAACTGAGTTGCTTTTTAATGATGAAATCCAAATTTTCTGATATTTTTCACATTGTTTTCAGAGAATCTGAATAAATGTGCCTCTCCATCCTCCCCTCCCGCTGTGCTCTACTCGATTCTCGCTCTAGCAGTAATACTGACTTGTGCTCTGGCGGTTGTAGCTACAGGTGAGTTTTATTTACTGTGTATTTAGCTGGTAATAAATGAGAACATTGTGAGAGTAAAGTCCTGATCAACTGAAAATACAAATCTCTTATTCTGAGAGCTCGAATAAACGTAGTGTTGTCTATAGAAATGAACTGAGAAGACTAAAGTGTTTCAGTACAAAAATTCTACACCAGATATTCAGATATACAACCTATTAATGCTAAAGTTACAGTCGCATAATTGTGATAAATTTACCTGGATGTAGATTATTTACTGGAGAATAAACATTATGTATGCAGTAACTGTGTACTTAATGATATTCGATCATCTTACTGTGTAATAATAAGCATAAAGATTAGATTTTTGGTGGAATGGAAAAAGGTCATGTGACCTGAACTGAGTCTGTTCCAGAGTGATGGGCGTGTCAGGGTGAGAAGGGAAGCGCATGAAGCGATGCTCCCATCATGCATAGTGTCCACTGTACAAGTCTCTGGAGACAGTGTTATGATCCGGGGTCGCTTCAGTCGCTCAGGTCGAGACTCAGCAACGTTATGTGGAGATAAAATGAAGTCACATGACCACCTGAATGTACTGAATCACCAGCACATCACATCTATGAAGTTTATTATAGGACTCAGATTGTGAAAAAAGTGCCTCTGGGAGTGAGGAATCATTTACACACATGAACTGGACATCACAGTGTGTAATCAAAGCTAAAGGCGGTCAATGAAATCTTGGAATGCGTGACCTTGTTTTTGCTCAGGCAGTGTAGTTCAAGAGAAAATACAAAAACTATGTAATACAACTTATTGGAACTACAGTGTATGATACTACAGATATGTATTATTGCTTAATCAAAATAATAATTCATTATTGAAAGTTATCACACAAGCTTCATTCATGTGCATAATGAAGACAGATTAATGGAGTCCTGGCTATTGCTGGCTTAATGTTGTGTTATATTTTAGTTCATTACTGCAGAAGACGTCCAAAAACCCAAGCACAGCCTCCAGTCCCTGGTGTACAGCTGCATCAGGACATTGACGACCCTGTGGTAGGGGAACTGAACCTTCTATACAGTTTTCTTTTAGTTTGTTTTTATTTATTAATTTATTTACAACAATTCAAATAATTTTAGAAACTTATTCTTCATGCGCTCAAGTTCTGTTGATTTACATTTGATAAGTTAAAAATTCTTTTGAAGTCAATCTGAAAGCCCCCTGATGAGGGTAAACTATGGTGACTTGATTTCGATCAGTTTATTCTAATAATTGTGATAAGGAGATAAAGCTGTTGAGGTATTGTACATGTGGGCACGGCGCCTGTTTGCAGCAAAGTCGGAAAGTCCCGCGCACGAAAGCTGCATCATGTTATGCAGACTGAAACGTGTTTATGTGTGAGAAAGTGATGCAAGTTGGTAAAATTAGTTAAACTCTATAATACTGTATGTTATAGAAATGACTTTGCTCTTACATGCCCTGATGCACTGGCACATAAAGTGGAAATACAAATACATATTTATATCCTTACACAAAAAATTTGCATTTATAATTAGCAAACTTTCTACAGTTTGCAGCGAAATATAGAAAAGCATCTCAAAATTCACAAAACATTGAAAAAGCAGAGGCTACATTAGGGACAGGATCGGGGTCTTACCTGGATGCAGTGGCTCCTGTGGATTTCAGTTCCTCACTGTAATTAAACTTACTGAAAAAGAAACTTGGACATTTTAATGTATACAATAATGGATTACAAAATATGTATTTCTACTTGTCCTATTATCACTGGATATGGACTCAATAAAAATAACCTTTAATATAAAGTGATTCATGTAAATGAATATTTTGTATTTTTTAAACAAATCCTATTATCATTACTTTCATTAAATCACTTGTGCAAATGCTATTCTAGTATGTAATTTAATGGACTTCTGTTGAAATAAATATTAATATAAAAATGCAAAATACTGCAGTTATAGCCATTAAAATAAAGTGCATTATGACCAAAGTGAAGAATATATATATAATCGAATATATATTTAAAATCACAGAATTGTCAGATAGTATCATTCCCGAGCTGTTGTGCATGTTTACGCGGCGCTCTGCTAAAGCTACAATACAAACAATACATACAGACACGCCAACGCAAATCTGTCCTCAGTTCCTCAGTACGGTGTGAAAAATATGATGCATTTGTTTGAAAGGTCTGTACGTGTAGTTGACATTTTTGACACGAATCTCACTTTTCTGTTTCAGTACACTGACGTGCAGCACACGGTAACGACCAGACCCGTCAAGAAGAGCGACCTCAACAGTACATACGCTCTTCTGAGGCCCCCGAACCCGTGACCCGGAGTGACCCTCCACAGCTCACGCATTTCTGTCTCCTGATACATGACAGACAACTCGCAAATGAGTCGCATGTTTATTCAGATGAATTGATGCTGTTTGAGTTGCAAATTAAAACTCACATCATTCAGTTCACTTACAGAGATGATTTAAGAGACTCGTATGACTGAAGTGAGTCACAGAGTCTTTGCAACTCATGTCACAAACACTGAAAATAGTCACCCTGTGCCTACTAGAATATCAGCGTTTTTGAGAAACGTGAAAAAGGGAGGGGTGGGGACGGGTTGTTGTTGTCTCGCTGGATGAGGACTTACCCATAATGCACTGGCAGTGTATCAGTTTAAACAGTTATGCTGCGCTCTGACTTACCCCAGCAGTGTGGGAAGCTGGAATTTACATCATTTCCGACCTCAAACGTGCCAACTTACTAAGATATACTGTATCTACCATGTGTCTCTCTGTAAACACATGGTACAGTCAGTTATAGGTTTAACAAGTGAATATATCGATATCTTGGCTGATGTAAAGCAAATACTTGGACGTCCGGTACAGTGTAACATTACTGATGAGCAGATTTTGTTTCGCTCTAACTTGCTGAACTCGGGAGTGAGGAGACCGTCTCAAAGTGACGAGCAGGAATTACACGACTGTTTTCAAGTCTCTGATTAATGAAAACATGAAAGAAATTATGAGTTAGGACTAAAGAGTTCTGATTTTTAGTGCAATGCAGCAATTTGTGTTACATAAAAAAAAAGTGTGTGCAATAAAATAAAGCATTTTAAACTAGCTTTAGCACATCTGCTTTGTTGTCATGCTTTTGGGTTTGAGAAGCTACTACTTCTACTTCTCTTTGATACACATAAAAAATAAAAAATAAAGAGAAAAAACCTCTGTGGTGTCTGATGTGTCTGTACTGAACCTACATACTTATATGTTCTGACTGAACACTGGAACGTTTTACTAGCGACTATTTTGGAAACAAACTTGGAGTGTATTTTTTCTCTTTTTTTTTCACAGTTCGGTATCATTTCAAGCAGGAAAGCAAACGAAGACAGCTAATTCGTTACTTGCTTACACAAACAATGTAGGTTTTTTCACTTTAAACTGTGCTTCATAAGCCCCGCCTCCCTGAGCCTGACCACAACTCTAGCAGGAAACTTTAATACATTAGCATTTTGAACTAGGAATCACAGGAACGGATCTCAAAAAATCATTTATGCAAAAGCAAGATTAAGAAACTTTTAATAGGTTGATTTACTTAATCCCTAATTAATACAATCTTTATAAATGAGATTCCTCTCAAACTTGGTGAGTCTGTAATAAACATGTAAAAAAAAAAATCTGGTATTCAGTTTTTTTTTTTTTTTGTGCTCGACTCATTCTGAGATGACTTACTTTTTTTTTTTTTCTCATCTGTGGTTTTGCACTTCTAGAGCTCCGTAAGACTATGATATGAAGTCACGCTGGCCTTAGAGGAAGTGGCAGGAAGAGCTTTGCTACATGTGACTCTGCGGCTAAAGTGCATCGAGTTTGAATACAGCTGTTTAATTGTTTATACTGAGCACATTGTAACTTAATGCACTGCAGTGTAAACACTTTATGAGAGAGTCCTGTGGCGTCCAAACTGAGTGTGTGTGTGTGTATGGGCCCAAGTGTTCAGTCTGTAATACGAGTCCAGAGAAGTCCACAATGCTCTGGACTCGTATTAATGGAGAGCAATAGATAAGAGCTTAAGTGTTACATCCTCACACCTGGTGGCTGGAGGAAAAGCCTCACCTCTGACACTTGATATTATCAGCAGCAGTGTAAGAGATGTGGCTTTGACACTACAGTGGCACTGTTCTCAGTTACCCAGGTTCCTTTGTTTACAATAAACACCTCACGTGACCCGGACAGAAGACTTTATTTGGCAATAAGTGAACTTTGCTCAGAGTCAAATCTTCATCTAAAACTCAACCTCAGCTCAAGTTGCAGGCGAACGTACCAGGGAAGGAGAGACAAAAACAAACTCTACATCACAACACATTTCTATGATATGTTTTAATACACGGTTCCAAATAAAATCAATCTCCTAGTTCCGGATGCATATTGCGCCCCCTATACGTCAGGATCAGTTATTAGGACTTAAACATAAAAACTAAAATAACACGATTTGAGATCAGAAACCTAACACAGAACACTACACACACACACACACACACACACACACACACACACCTAAAATCATGACACTAGTGCGCACTCACTTTGTGAAAAACTAAACACACACATCCTGTTCATCCCGTCACCTGCTGTATATATATTTATACTCATTTCAGCAGGTGTTAAATATTTTTTTCATCCTATATATTCACAAAGCGGACATGTTTAAAGCTATATACACAATCATTTGCATGCGATGGACTGATGGATGGAGGAGTCAAAGCTGCACGCACGCACGCACGCACGCACGCACGCACGCACGCACGCACGCACGCACGCACGCACGCACGCACGAGAACACTGCTCTGCGGATCTTCTGATTGGTCATCCTGTAGATGATGCTGTCGTAGCATGTCGGTCCATGTTCCACAGGTTGTACGAGATGACGGAGACGGCGAGTGCCAGCGCGGTCATCAGCCACAGCACGATGTTGAAGACTACGGCGTTGTCAAGTTGTTACAAGTTGTACTTGTAGGCCAGATTGTAGAGGCTTCCGGGGTTACTCTGGAAACAAACAACTCAATCAAAAAGAGCATTAATCATGTACTAGGAGCGGTCTTCAAAAAAGTTGTGTCTCCAGAAATGAGTACATTTATGAAAATTTATTCTTGTTTAAAAAAAAAGAAGAAAAAAATTGGTGCACCCGGTTGAAAGAATTAAAGGCCGCCTTCTTCACGACAGCGTGCCAGCTCATTTCGCTCACGAAACTTGTGGGCGACTTGAAGTACAGAATTCTGTTCATCCCCCGTACGCCCCCAGCCTCGCACCCAGTGACTTCTTCCTCTTCCATCACTTGAAGTGAAATAAATAAATTTAATCTAGCTTCCGCACGCCTACTTTGTCATCAGGCGCACCACATCATGAAAATAAAAACAACCATAATAAAAAAGCTCCCTGGTACCTACATACTGATATGAGGTAAATAAACACTGAAACGCAGGTGTTTGACGATAAAGACGTGGACCTTTTCCAGAAGAGCTGAAAAGGCGGCTTCTACAAAGACGGTCCTCACCAGCTCATCCATCGTTTGGAGAAGTGTCTCTCCTCAGGTGGAGGATGTGTAGAGAAGGTCTAAGCTCACGACCAACGTTCATTTGCATAACATAACTTTTTAAAACGGTCCCTCGTAAAATAGTAAATCAGAAGGGTGCAATAATTTGTTTATGAGCGTTCATAAACTCATCTTAAAGCTGTAAATGCTGGGCGACTGGACGTTAATGCGAGTTTCGAAACACTAAAATCAGGTTCTCATGCTGCTGCACTGACTGCGTGTAGGAAAGCCTGCTCCTACGTGGTCTACGTGTGACCGCGTGGTCGCGTTAGGTGACTGCTGCAACAAAAACACTTTGAACACACCTCTGAGTGCAAGCAAGCGTTAGTTTCTGAATTTAAAACAGAAATGTGGTCAGCTTTGTTGCAGAGAAGAGAAATAACTGTGCTGGTTTGTGCGCGATGCGAACCCTCTCTGTGGGTTAGCCTGCTCTGACCGTACGTTCCTATTTACAGCTAACTCTCCACTTCCTATTTGTTGGGTTACTGA
>JAAGKR010007690.1:31220-35177 GCA_011419295.1 Clarias macrocephalus | reverse complement strand
TATATATATATATATATATATATATATATATATATATATATATATATATATATATATATATATGTATAAGTGCTTAGTGTATAAGCACAGCGACATGTATACAGTAAGTCATAAATAAACCATGTTCTTATTTTATGCATATTTTTGAACATACTTTTTGATCTGTTATTCTTTCTGCTTGAGATTTCTCTCTTTTATATATATATATATATTTTTTTTGTAATCCCCAAATCTTTCATATGACTTCATCAATGTTCATTAATTCTTCATTAATATGAAGAGTCACATTTCCATATTTCCATTAAAAGAGGGAATACAAACTTTTGTCCCCAGTCCTACTGGGAGAAATTATTGCTGCACAATTAATTTTGTGGGCATAAAAATTGGAATTTGTGATATGTACCTGTGCAATTCTTTAAGGGCAAAATGCTGCAATTTGTTACAGGTAATATACATAGGATCAGGAATTTATGTAGAGTTTATTGTTTTGCTAATTTCCTTAATCATTTTAAGATGAAAAATAAATACAGTAACTCCTCGATGTACGAACATTCGCAGAAACAAACAAACCATGGAAGTAGCTCAGATGTATTGTACAAGAACAGACACTGCAGTGCACCAGATAACAATATTCATAATTATGTACAATATTTTCAGTGTGTTTGTCCGGTAAAGCTGCCCTGATGGTGCATAATCCTAATTTCAGGAAATCCTCAACAAAACAGTGTTCAGTCTGAAAGAGCTCTGAGACAAAACGACAATCCGCTCAAGACTTACTGTAATGGCAAACATCTTCCAAATAAGATTATTTGTCCAATTATTTGCTGTTAGCCTCAATAAATATGTTTGTACGTATATGAAATGGTATATTAATATTAATCAATATTTTGCTTTCAGTTTTAGATTTGAAATTAACAGTTTTTAAATAGTTTAATAATGAAATTTACATTTTAAATAGCCTAAAAAAATAATAACTTGCTTAAAAATATATACCACAGATCTGACTGAAAATTAGACATAAAAAACTATTCAGTTTGTGTTGTAATTCATGTTGTAATTCACCTACAGGTGGTGCACTCTAAACTATTCATATAGCACAGGATCCTGTGTGCTAAGTCAAAAGAAATAGAATCAAATATTTATATACTGGTGATACTTTCACAATCGCAAAACAAATGGAATTGGCACATGGTATCGCATGACATCATATCCCTGGTGATTCCCACCCCTGCTGAACATACAAACTGAGTCCATTTTTTTGCAAGAGTATTGCTTCATCTGCTTGTTTATTTTTAGTTTATGCATTGAGGTTAGTGCATTACCTCATTATGTGGTTAGTGCCACCCACTGGACTGGAGTGTCAATCAGGAGATTTAAACAATCAACAATTCTCTCACTCACTCACTCACTCACTCATCGTCATTACCGCTTAATCCTGTATTCAGGGTCGCGGGGAGCCTGGAGCCTATCCCAGGAGACATAGGGCACAAGGCAGGATACACCCTGGACAAGGTGCCACTCCATCGCAGGCAATCAACAATTCATGATAGTTAAAATTTATACATAATTTCAGTGATTGTTAGTCACTTTTAGTAGTTTTTAATATTTACAAACTTGCAGGAAATCTAGCTGCTTGAGACAAATCAGGAAAAAAAAAAATATGAGCCAAAATCTAATCCCTATTGCCAAAGGCTATAACCTGCCCATCTCTAACCAGCCTCTCTTTAAACAATAAATATAAAATCTGCAACTTGTTGTGTTCTGAGAAACTTAACAAAGAAAGTATAAACTTTTATTTTTATTTTTTAAAAAGATCCTGACATTGGTGACTTCTTATATATATTTCTATAATGAAAATCTTACAGAAAGATTGTATACTTAAATATATACATCATTCATTATTCACAGAAGTAAAGGTACCAAACTGTACTGTTTGCTGGGAGGTAAAATGAATGGACTATGTTCTGTACATTCAGAGGGTGGATTCGGATAGATAGAGAGTTAGAGAGATAGATATGAGGGGTGTTCAAGTCAAACCAGGACTTGTAATGAAATTCCTGGTGAATGCAGTTATTACAACATCCACCATACAGCTCCGACTTTGTGCATTCGTGACTTCGGCATTAAAGGAGTTCCAGAGAGGCCGATGTTTCAGACCTGATGCAGGTTGTTCAGTCATGGTTCTGAAAAAAAAAAAAAAAAAAACTTAGAAAACGTTCTACCTTGATGGTATCCAAGCATTAGTGAAACACTGGGATAAGTGCATTAGTGTAGCAGGAGGAATAAAGGCAGTTATTATGTGTTATTCTGCACAATCGAAAAAAAAAAGTCCTGGTTTGAGTTGAACGCTAGGAGGTTTCCAGCTTATTATTTATGGAGGTATCCAATCAGCCAATCATGTGACATCAGGACAATCAATAAATCATGCAGGCGCTTCGGTTAATATTCACATCAAACAATCAGAATAGAAAACAAATGATCTCTCTAACTTTTATCTGCGAGTGTTTATAAAACGTCACCGTGTTAATGATTATACACACTGCTTTAATCTGTTCATGTCGAGGATTCACAAGCCCCTACAGAAGCGAGAACGTATTAGAACGCACACATTAATATTCATAATAACGTGATTAGCGGCTGCACTACTGTCAGAGCTGCAGTTATAGAGGATTAATCTTCAGACATCTTCTGACCCATCAGCATCCAGAGGTCCAAGCACTGTGACGCATTGTTTTCCACTCTCAACTTTTTCACTGATTTACAGCTGTGAGATTTTGTGTGTGCGCGCGTGTGTGTGTGTGTGTGTGTGTGTGTGTGTGTGTGTGTGTGTGTGTGTGAGAGAGAGAGAGAGAGAGAGAGAGAGAGAGCGAAGCAAGACAAAGGCTTGGCTGTGGTCTGACTTCTCCATCTCTCCCCTAAACACTTCAATAATTTCTGTAACAGCTTTGTCGATTTTCTCAGAGAGGAGCGTCTTCACTCGACGTCTTTAAGAAAGTCTGAAGTCAGCTTCTCTTCCTCTCGGGTCGATCAATCACTGCTAGCGATGCTAAACAGACACACACACTCACACACACACACACACACACACACACACACACACACACACACACACACACACACACACACACACAGTCTACATGCTAATTTAGTCCTGATTTTGTCATTCAGACTTGTCTTTTTTAGACGTGTGCTAATTTCTGACTTTTAGCTAAAACATTAGCTGATGAGGAATTAGCATTTTGTGTGTAGCTCATTTCAAGCCTAATCAAAAACTGCTGCAAATGCTAAGCTAATTTTGCATATTTGCACGCACAGAGCTCTTTGAATAATAGCGCGCGTGTCTGTTAATGTATTCTTTAGCTAAACTTGCTGAACTGGCGAAAAGAAACGAAACCATTTCGTTAGCATTAGTGTAAAAGTTATATTTGTTATTGCTATTAAACTTTTATGAAGTTATATTAAATCTGAACTCAATGAGGCAGAACGTTGCTAAGTAGAGGAAAAAGGTTGAAGTTAATGTCGGTGCCGTGAAACGGGTGGATGTGTGCGGTACAGAAGGTTTATGCGAGCTGTAAATGTGTTTGATAATTACGTTATAAATCCGTTAATAGACGAGAGCCAGATGAGGACTTGCTCATACCTCGGTCAGATGAAGAGCAGTGATGAGAGGCTGATTGTGCTGCGGCTAGCAAAGAACACGTACTGTAGCATGAATGGACCTCTTAGCATTCACATGTTGTACCGTAAGAAGTTAGCAGTTAGCTGAGAGATTAACTCACTCACTCATTCATCATCTTTATCAATTTATCCTGCATACAGAGGCTCTTGGGGACTGAAGACTTGGGGCCACAAGGAGGGGGACAGTACACGCTGGACGGGATACCAGTCCATCCAGTCCACACACACACACACACACACACACACACACACACACACACAACACACACACACACACAC
>JAAGKR010007690.1:3720-26220 GCA_011419295.1 Clarias macrocephalus | reverse complement strand
TTAGGTTTAACTAGCTTACTGTTCATTCACTATTTAGGTAGGTTATCTTACATTTATCAGATTTAGCTAGCCTACCTTTCATTCACTATTTAGCTAATTTAGATTTTATTCACTAGGTCTAGCTAGCTTATCTTTCATTCACCAGGTTTAGCCAGCTTAGATTTTATTCATTATTTAGCTAGCTTATATTTCATTTACTAGGGTTAGCTAGCTTGTCTTTCATTCACACTTTAGCTAACTTATCTTTTATTCATTAGGTTTAGCTAGCTTATCTTTCCTCAACTATTTAGCTAGCTTGTCATTCTTAATTATTTAGCTAGCTTATTTTTTTATTCACTATTTAGCTAACTTTTATTTTAGTCACTAGGTTTCGCTAGCTTAGCTTTCATTCACTTGGTTTAGCTAACTTATCTTTCATTCCCCAGATTTAGCTAGCTTAGGTTTTTATTAATTATTTAGCTAGATTATCTTTTATTCATTATTTAGCTTGCTTATATTTTATTCTCAATTTAGCTAGCTTATCTTTCATTCATTTTTACCTAACTTATTTTTCATTCACTATGGTTAGCTAGCTTATCTTTCATTTACACTTTAGCTAACTTATCTTTTATTCATTAGGTTTAGCTAGCTTATCTTTCCTTAACTATTTAGCTAGCTTAACTTTTATTCACTATTTAGCTAGTTTGTCTTTCTGAAATATTTAGCTAGCTTAGCTAGCCTGTCTCTCTTAACTATTTATCTAGCTTATCTTTTATTCATTATTTAGCTAGCTTAGCTTTCATTCTTCTGATTTAGCTAGCTCTAACTCACTCAGTTTTTAAAAGTAACAAAAGTGACGAAGAATGTTGGTTTTGTCTGATGTATGTGTGTGTGGGTGTGTGTGTGAATAGGTGTAGGTGTGTGTGTGCGAGGTTCTCAGTGTAATGGACATTAAATCATGCAGCATATTGTCCTGGATATTTCACACTGATGGAGTAGTGGAGTTGTGTGCTAAGGAAATGCGGTGCACTTAGCTGTGACGTTGGTGGGGGAATTCTCAGAAGTCGGACATAAACAGGAGACGGTCAGCAGTAAAGCTGAATTAGGTGGAGTGAGTCCAGTATTAAGTCACACAGGACAGATTTAAAGCCTACTTTTAATTCACATTTGCATTTTATTGCTCCCTCTGATGCTATTGATTTAGACAACATCCCCCGTCCAGATCTAATCGCACTATAAAATTCCTCCGGCTCTGTCGGTAAATGTAAATAACGCTAGTAGGCTTGAGCATGAATGCTGAGTTTCTCGATCTGAAAGCCGTGACATTTTCTTGAGGGAATTAATTCAATGTAGGAGTAAATATTCACAAATATGCAAGAACTACAAGAAATTCATTCTTATTTTTATTTATTTTTTCAAACCTACACTAGGCGTTCAAGTCAAAGCGGGACTTTTGATTGCACAGAGTAACAGAACATGGTTACGAGATTAAACAGTTCCTGTATTTCTCTATATAATCCCCTGCTACACTAATGCAAATATCCCAGCGTTTCAATAGTGCTTGGATACCATCAAGGTAGAACATTTTCTCAGCCATGATCGGACTGCCTGCTTCATGACTCCATTAATGACCCACACACATGAAAGTGGTTGAAAGACTGTACGGGGCATGTGGCCGTACCACCCAGCCGAGTTCCTGTGATGTTGGTGAATGACTTTGTGTACAGTTCCCAAGGTCAGATGCGTCTCTCCTGCAAGTCTCCGAGAAGAGCAACGCGGCTGGAATCGTCATTCACGGACATTCAAGGGCCTTCTTTAAAATGTTTGTGCCATTCAGATGTTTTATTGAGACTGAGAGTCTTATCATCGTACTTTACTTCGCTTTTCTCATCCCACAAGTCCTGGTTTGAAATGAACATGCCTTGTATTGGTCACATATTTCCCTTCAAGGTTCACAGCTTGTCACTCTATTTTTAAGGATTTCTACTTTTTACGTAATGGACCTTCAGGCGACAGAGTAGCTTAACAACACAACATTTTTGATTCATTTCTGAGTCTAAAGGACCATTATTGTGTTTCAAGTGGAACATTAATCCTAGCGGTTGTGACGTTGGGAACGACAACATGCTTCTTTGGTACCTTTTTCTGTCCGTGTACCAAGAACATACTTCCTGGAAAGTCTATTGACAGTTTACCTTGTGCACATGAAACAGGATGTAAAAAATGTAAGAACTGGCGGATGTAGCTGTAAGAGTGTGAGAAGTGCACTAGGAGAATGATGTCTTTCGTCAGACATATTAAAAAAAAAAATTGTCAATTAGAAAATTTAGAAAAGACTTTTTTTTTCTTTTAATTCCTTATTATTACATTTAATGTTGTGAAATTATGTCCCTGTTGTCACTTATTCTACAGCAGCTATCAATAGTCATTCAATCGCCAGACTCTTCATTCTTGCCTGCATTGTTGAAAACAACAACGGAAAAAAAAAAAAAAGTACAGCTTGAAAAAGTCATTTAGAAACAGAAGTTTTGGAAAAGGCAGTAAAGGTGGAACAACACCATCGTTATTGTTATTGCATGAAGCTCTTATTGAAAGAAACTCTTCAATTCAATTAAGATTCTTGTGTCTGAACAAGTAAACAGAGTTAACGTGCATGATATGCTGCGAGATTCACAACCGGCTCCGTTTTAACGAAGAGGCCGCCGTGTACTCGATAATGCCAAGTGAAAGCGTGTAATTAAAGTGTTTGTTCTCGCGATCCGCATGCGGCGGGTGTGACATTTAGAAAATTGAGGACGTGATAGAAAGTTGAGCGAGTCGACGTTCTTCATTAGATGTGAATTCAGTCTTTGTTTGTACATCACATCCGATCGCACGTCCCTGGCCGCGTCGAGTCATTGCTGCCAAGATGGCCGCCGCGTGGACGGGATCGTGTCACGGGTCCTAATTGCGACAGGAGGCGTTTAATTATATCTGAGATGTAAATAATAAACAAATAGTGAGGGATTTGTAGCACTCATAAGCTTTTAGAATATGAAACAGGAGACGAGCACACACACACACACACACACACACACACACACACACACACACACCATACGCTGTAGTGTAGGAGGTCCCTTTAGAGCATTTACAGCTCCGCTGAGCGAACAGCCGGCTCTGCACTCCTCCGCTCCGGATCATAGGCGCTGGAGATTGATGAAGCTGATGAAGCCGAAGATCTTTCCTGCTCCTGCTGCTGCGTCCATTTGGCTAATGAGACACTGATAGATCTCGGCGCAATCTAATCCACTTCAATCCCAAATCACGATTCCATTACAACAACAGACTGACCGCTCAGACCGGGATACTGCGTTACTTCACCGCTACACTCGAAAGTACAGAACACAAAAGACGTCCAAGGAGCCAAACAAAAATTGTGTAAAAGTTTCTGAAGATTTTTTTTTATTTCCTGAGGATCAGTTTTTTTAAAATATTTTTTTATGTTTGTATAAAGGCTTATAACTGTATTAACTGATGATGTCGTTCTGCTGTTTGCAGTTGTAAGAGATGGAACATCGAGTCAGTGTGAAGTTCCCCGAGACCCACGTTACCCTGACTGCGCTAGTAAAGTGGATGTAAGCACACACACACACACACACACACACACACACACACACACACACACACACACACACACACACACATATACACCAATTGACTTTGGAAATTGAATAGCATGTTCGAACCTTCTTTAACAGCATTCAGTCTGCTTACTAAGCGCGAATCCCAAACTGTAGCAAGAAACACCAATCACATGTTTATAGAACAGTTATGTATGTTTAATAAAGGTGTAATAACAGCCTTATTGCTCAGTCTCCATGTTTATGATCTTTGCTACAAAACTGCTACAGCGTAAATCATAATAATAAGCGATATTTCAGATTTTTCTTTTGACACAGTAGAAATTGTATTTATAAACTATATAGTTATGCATGTGTAATAAAGGTGTAATAACCTTATTGCTTTGTTGCCTCATTCAGGATTCTTTGCTACAAATAAACATAGTTTGAAAATCCTGCCTGTGACACATATGACACCATTACAGCAACAAATCTCTAAGACAGCGCGAAGGCGAAAAGGCGTTACCTAAAGGCGCGGAAAATCAGTTCAGTAATGTCGATTGATGGTAAATACTAACGGCGATAACGTACGGATGGTTTGTCAGGAGGTGTTGATTAATTATCCCTAACAGCAACTCTGTAGTTTGTGTTTCATTAGCGCATTCACAGGCGCTTATGTGTGTAAGATATTTAATAAAGAGGCTGTAGATGAGCTCGATGCGCTTTGTGGAAGGAGTCTCCAGTGGCCGCTTTCTGATCTTCTGCGTCTCGTTGTCGCGCCGCAGTGGATGAGGGCGCGCTGGACGTCCGACCCGTGTTACGCCTTCTACGGAGTCGACGGCTCCGATTGCTCCTTCCTCATCTACCTGAGTGAGGTGGAGTGGTTCTGCCCCCCGCTGGCCTGGAGGAACTACAGCACGACACCTGCAGCGCTGAAGAGCTCAGCTAAAAGACAAGTGAGACACACACACACACACACACACACACACACACACACACACACACACACACACACACACACACACACACCTCCTAGCCACACTATGTCTAAGTAACTTTTTATTTGAATTCCTGGTGCTGTCTGACTCTCTCCTGCAATTTACACAAATGAGTTCCTGTCTGTGTGTGTGTGTGTGTGTGTGTGTGTGTGTGTGTGTGTGTGTGTGTGTGTGTGTGTGTGCGCGCTTTGGTGTGCATGTGTCGGCTTTATGCAATAAGCCTCAATTCTGCATTTACATACATTTCATATCATTTCAAGATATATGCAAAAATTCTGATATGATTGTTTACAGGTGTGTGTGTGTGTGTGTGTGTGTGTGTGTGTGTGTGTGTGTGTGTAGATGAGGTAGTCAGTCATTGTGTTTTTGGAGAGCTCAATCAACATCATTGTTGCACACACATTTACACATATACACACACACACACACAAAACATGCACACACACACACACACACACACACACACACACACACACACACACACACACACACACACACACACACACACACACACACATGCACAATATCTATCTATCTATCTATCTCCATTCTCTCTCTCTCTCTCTCTCTCTCTGACTTCCTGTCAGCCTCTTTGTCTCTCTCCGTCATTCTGTCTCTCACAGTCTCACTCTTTGTACTTAACCCCTCCACCTTTGTCTCATTTTCATCAAAAATTACCCCTAGTTTTTTTTTTTTTCCCTAACATTAAAACCCCAGATGTGCCAATAGAAATGTCAGCATGGGATGATTGACAGATGTGTTTTGACCTTTTTTTTTTATATGAACTGCTTCACTCAAAACCTTTAATCTCTGGCCTCGACTCGACTTTTCCACTTGAAAAGTTCTCTAACGTTCAGTCTTCTCTGACAGTCGTAAATAAACCTGGTGATCAACAGCGACATTATATGTCTGTAGTGTTGATCTCTGATCCTCAGTCATTAGAATAATTTAATACCAGAAAAATAATATTGTAAATCGTCACATTATATTTCCGTTAAAGCCGTTGCACATCTCACATCTTATTGAATGTTCTATGGTCCCGCCCTTTCCAGTGATGTACACCTAAGCTCCTCCCACTCCCCCCACCCCTCGATGTACATTTCGGACATACCTCAGAAACAGCGCTGGCTATACATACTGTACATCAGTGTCACAGCGTTTTTTTTTTTTTTTTAAGTGCATTATGGGTAATCATAGACCAGTACACTACCAGTCTAAAGTTTGGACACGCCCACATCATATTTCTCATGGTGTTTCCTGATTTTTAGTTCTTTCCAAACTCTAAATTTAGATGTACAGTATCTGCTGCTTATGTTCTTTAAACCTTCATAACGCCTCTGATCTGAGGTGCTGGTTGTTAATTGGTGATTTCTGAGGCTGGTGACTCTAAATGAGCTTATCCTCTGCGGCAGAGCTACGTTTTGGTCTTGATTTCATGGGAGGGTCTTCATGAGTGACAGTTTCATCGTGGGGCTCGAAGGGTTTTACAAACACATACTGTTCTTACAAGAACTGCTCCAGAACAGCCGACCTTCATGTATTAAAATAACTGACTGTTGTTGTTGTGGTTGTTGTTGTTGTTGTTACTTAATTACCTAATTCCATATGTGTTGTTCCATAGTTTTGAAAATTTTCTAGAATGTTGGAAAATGAATCCAAACTCGTGTGCGGGCCTTTGACCGGTACTGTACGTCTTCTATGAACTCTGGTGTGTTTGAGCGTTCGCTTTAAACTCGTAAGAAGAATGCTAACTAGACATTTGGGACATGTTCCACCTGAGCACTTTCAAAATGTAGCAAAGAAGAATTTAATTAGTTCGCACCGTGACCGGGAGCAGCTTCACGTTCCTTATCTTTTCCTGCTTAATGATTGTCTGGGGCGTGATTAAATAATTGTTAAAAGTTAAACACGTGTGACCCCCCCCCCTCTCTCTCTCTCTCTCTCATTATCTTTGACTCTCTTTCTCTCCGCCTCTTCACCAGGCTGCTTTCCGTACGGATCTCGGCGCCCTCCTGGATCAGGTCGGAACGGGGAAGGAGTCTCTGAGCTTCATGAAGAGGCGGATCCGCAGGCTGGCGGCGCAGTGGGCTACGGCCGCCCAGAGGCTCGACCTGAAGCTGCGCCGGCGATGGAGGGAGCAGAAGAAGGTGAGAGGGAACGAATCGAACCTCAAACACACAATCTTTGTAGATCGTTTACAAATGATTGGAATAGATTGTGAACTGGATTCTGATCGGTCAGGAGGTCCGGAGGTGTTGATTACGTTTCTATAACAGCAGCCCAAATGCACTTTGTTCGAACAAGTCATGGTCTCCATAGTAACAGCTTGTTTTGAGTTGTTGCTAGATTAACGCGGTGTAAGAGGAATAAAACACTTCAGGATGTGCTTTTGAAGGAAAATAATCAACCACATAAACTCATTATTATTATTATTATTATTATTATTATTATTATTATTATTATAAACATCTAGATGTTCAGACGTGCCTGGATATTCCTTCTCCTCCTCTATTTTCCGCTTGTATCCCCCGTTCCATTACATTTGCACCCCATCGGTGTTGTCAGCAGGCGCACCATGAGGATGTGTTCGCCTCTTCAATACGCTGTTTGTCACCCTTCCTCCGCTTTTATTGCGCCTGGAGGATTACTGGACGTTCCTGGCGGGTGTTTTTTAAACCATCGCTCGCCTCCATGTTTACCGCGTCACGCCTTAAACAAGCTAACACTTTCTAAAAATAGCTCTTTCCTTCCTCTGATTTATCTCTCTGTCTGTTCTCTCACGACTGCACGAAATGGATTTTTTATCTCCGAATTCGGTGCTCTATCTCAACGCCAGCTGTTGCACTCTCTCTCTCTTTTGTTTTTTTTTTTTTTTTATTCCCGCCTGTCCAGAGTTCTTTATCATCCACAATTAAGGCGAGGCAGCGAGTCAGAAGCTATTTGCCGTCTGCTCCGGATAACGGATCGCCCTGCAATGGGAACACAGGGTGTAATTGCGAAGTGAGATCCCTGGGCTAGATAGTCGGGAGCGTGTGTGTGTCTTTCGCTCTTACATCAGGCAGCCATTTTGTCTCTTTTTGCAAAGAATCTTCAGCCCTGGAGTCTACCCGTTTTTTTTTTATAGATCCACCAACCACGATAGATTGATCATGTCTGATGCGCATGGGAGTCATTCAAAGCTCGATGCGCTCCGTTTCCCAGTGTCCCTCGTGATCAGGATGCCTTTAATAAAAAAATCAAACGTGATTAGCGCTAGCTGTGCTCTCTCTTAGTGCGTTCAGTGCCGAGTGCTCTTTGAGTTTGTTCGGCGAGGTAAAGAGGTGGTGTTTTCTGTAAACAAAGCAATCCATCCTCATTACAAGGGTGTGTGTATGTGTGGAGAGAAGGACACACACACACACACACACACACACACACACACACACACACACACACACACACATGGTGCCTGCATCTCAGCAGCCCCTGGATGTCGCTGACTCCAGCTGGTCGGAGACTATCCCGACGCACATCATTAGCCGCCGTGGCAGGCTGCACAAACAGGGCATTTCAACCGACCTGAGACTCTGAAACCACAACACAGGCGTGAAGACGCTGCCAGGCCGCCTTCTGAGGAGCCTCCATCGTGTTACTGGAACACACAAGTGGTTTTGTTGCACGACAGGTTTGTAGTGTGACTTAATAAGCTAGTTCCACATGTGTGGAGGAGGATTTAAAATTAGCGCCATAAAATTAAGTGTTCGAGTCAAAGCGGGACGTTCGAGTGCGCAGAATAACACAACACAGTTCTGAGAGTAAAAACTCCCTTTATTTCTTTATTTCTCTATTTAATCCCCTGCTACACTGATGCACTCATCCCAGTGTTTCACTAGTGCTTGGACACCATCAAGGTAAAAAGTTTTCCCAGTACGCCAGAGCCAAGATGAGACTGCCTTCCTGATTCACGCATGAAACAACGGCCTCCCAGGAACTCCTTTAATGCCCTAAACATAAGGAAATGTCCCGTAATGAAGATGTCATATTGGACTGTTACAAGGACATCACTAATGCACTTATCTCAATGGTTTACTGGCGCTTGGATACCATCTAGATAGAATTTATTCTTTCCCAGTATTTCCTCCAACAGTAATGATCCCCTGGTCCCCAGGTCCCGCCTGCTTAATGTCTGAAACGCTGGCCTCCCAGGAACTCCTTGAATGGCTTTTCCAAACATGCAGAAATGTCTTGTCTTTAAAACATTTGCACCGTTCAAATGTTTTACTGCAGCTGAGAGTCTCATCGCCATACTGTGCTTCTGTAAATCTCAATCGTGTTCATTAAACAGAGTCCCGGATTGACTTGAATGGCCCCCATATTATTTACTGCTGATATGCTAATGGTGCCCCAACACTGACCACTATTCTCCTATGATGACAATTCCTGACAAATTCTAGCTAATAAGGAATACTCCCTTCAACAACAGCACATTTATTTATTTATTTATTTATTATTTATTTATTATCTGGTTTATTCACTAATTAAAAATTCCCGTGTTGTAATTTCTTTCCGTTTAAAGTCACCTTCCTTCACCAGCCTCTTAATAAGTTAATAAGACAAAATGTAGCTTGTCATGTCACCGAGAGACCCCTGCAAAAGACCCCTGTTATGAAGATGTCTCAATGCATTAAGTCAATTTTTTTTTCTTCCCTCCGACACTGTAGACTCATTAACGAATGTTCGTATGAGATGTACGTTTTTAACGCCTGCTGGAAATATTTCCATTTGAAGTTCCACTGGGATTAGAAATTTAAATTATCTCAGCATTTCTTAGTATTAGTTTACGCTTTCAGTAGCCCTAACGTCCGCACTTCCATCAGACCCAATCTGTTCGAGACTATGTGAACGATTATTACTAAACTGATGTCTGTGAAATGAGGCAACACATGGAGTGTTAATTAAAAAAAAAAAACTCATTTATAAGACATTAAAACCTGTTTGAGATGAGATTTTGGTTGAGGTTAGTGATCGCCGCAACAGCAGGAATGAGATCCCCAGGTTCCACGGCACTGTGGTGCTCAACTCAAGGTCACTCGTTGACCCGGTAAACACTGTAAAGGCGATGAAATCGTTTCATGTTTTCATAGGAATTGCAGCATTCCGTGGACACTAGCAGTGTTTTGGCCATCTGCGGGCGCCAGCTGGGGGTTGAGGAGGTCATTTGAGCATCAACAAGTCGTACTCGTTTTCTGAATGACACCCCCGCTGTTCGGAATACACACCCCTAGCATTGTTTAACCCAGACGGCTAGCGAGCCGTCCTCCGGCGCTGAGCTAGTTACCATTCCGCTCAGGTTTTCGGCTATTACACTGTGTCATAAAGAAAGATTTTCCTGCAACGGAATATCTCTTCCCTTCCACATCAAACGCATGAAATCGGAGCCGGCGAAGGTCAAGCTTGGCAGGAGTAGTGATGCGTATCAGGCTGTGTCAGGGTTCTCATGGTGATCTTGATAACTTATCTAGCACGCGCAGCATCCTCGTGTCAGCTGATCTCTGATTTCTCACGGTTTCCACTCGCTCAGGCTTGTCTTTATCGATCTTCTCATGCTGCTTTGACACCGGCGACCGCATCAGCGTTTACCATCTTACCTTCGGCTTTGGCAGCACGTGTGCCGTGGCGTAGCTCGAGCGCTATTGGGTTAGGGTTAGGGTTAGGGTTAGCTAACCCTAACCCTAGGAATCAGCTTTTCTCAACACTTTCTGTTTCTAAATGAAGTTAATATACTACGGACTCAGACAATGGTTGGAGATGAACAGAGAGAGAAAGAGAAAAAAAAATTAAGGATCAAATCAGACAAATCAGATCGAAAGTGTTAAGGATTAAAACATATAGCAATCTGCTTTATTTCTTTCTCACCACATAAATTGTTATCATTCTGATTTGTTAAATGACGCGTGATGGATGTTATAGACTTTTTCCATTTATGTGAAAATAATATCAGTATGAACGAGCAGTTATAAATAGCTACTATAGAAACAAGACCCCGCTTGAACAATGTTATAGAAAATTTATCAACACCTTTGAGAATTCAGCAGCACCTTGGTGGTGGCAAAAAGTAAAATATATAATGAAACCCAAACCTTTACTTTTACCCAGTGGCTCTAAAAAAAACATTTAATTTACGAGTTAGTTCTTCCCGGGCGTACCAAAACTCTTCGCAGTCCCTGGTGCATCTGAAAGAAAATGTGTTCTGATGTGTGCGTAAAGAAGGTCAGCAGTTCTCCGCTTCCCCCGCGTCAGAAACCCGCGCGTGGGAGAGACAAAAGTCGAACCGGGTCTTTTTCTTCTCGGCCCACACGCCTTTAGCGCTGAGATCCCCCGGGCTGTGCGGTGGCAGGAAAGGAAAAGCCGCGGCTGACAGCACCTGTAATGTGCTGTGGAACGTGCAGCGCTGCTTTTCGTAGCGTTCAGGGGCTATTAGCGAGAGTTGCAATTCGGCTGTGTGAATATACCAGTCCAGGGCAAGGGTCAGTTTCTTGTTTTTGCTTATACTAAAGAAACGACTCCTTGTGAATTGTCTAATACATACATTAGTACGTTGCCTGCTCTGACTCCATATAGAAGATTATCAGACCGTTTCATCCTTTTAATTTGTTTAATTGTTAGTAAAATATTTTTGTCTAATCCGGATGTCAGTAGATAATAATACAAATGTTATCATGTTAATCTCTATGCGATTTAAAAGTTGGCTTCCTTTCATTTTTCACTGTGAATGCAAATGAATGCAAGCATGTGATGAAAGCACTGCAAAAAATTATATCTTAGTGAAATATTCTTCAATATAGAGGAACATACCCATACGTTCTTAAAATAAGCTTACAACAAACCAGATATAAGGTTACTAAGCTTATTAATAACCTCTTTTCAATAAGCGAAATATTCTTGAATCTAGTCAAATGTATCAACAATTTCTTAAAATAGATTCACCTTAAAACAAATACATGAATATTATGTTTACTTCTGAACAAACTTTGCTGAAATTTTAAACAAATTATCTTGATTTACTGGCAAACAATTCAGCTTCTTTAAGGCAAGAAACAAGCTTTATAACATTTATAACATTGATATTTACCTAATAACATACCAAACGTAATATTTCGTTTGTTGTAATCTTGTTTTAAAGTTATAGATAAATGTAAATATCTTCAAGATATTTTTACTTGCAAACATCTTACTTTCCAGAAACAGACACGCAAAACATGACATCTTAACAAATGAAAAATATATTGAATATATTGAATGTAAATCTACAATTTACTGAAAAAAACTGGACCACAACACCGAATTTAAGTTTATAAAAGCCTATTTCTAGACAAACTATTAATTTTTAAGCAGACAATTTAACTTCTTTTAAGAAAAAAAATGCTTAAAACTAGTAAAATGATCTCTTGATAGAACAATATTTTTGATAAAAAATTTTTTTAAACTTTGTCTAGAAATACGCTTAATAACCTTATATTTGTCATGCTGTAATCTTACTTTAAAAAGGATTGTAGCTAAGATTTAAGCAAACCAAATATGAGAATATTAATTAAGCCGAGAATCATTTGACTAATTTTTTAAGCACATTTTTTTGTTCTATTAAATCCAGCATGTGGATATTCCACTGTATGACTTATTTTGAATGAGCTGTTACCGTAGAAATGATATGTGAACATATGTGAACAAGCGCATTAATATAAAGCTGTGATGTGCATCTGCTGTTACAGAAAATTAATCAACACCTTCTGACCAATCAGAGTCCTGAATTCACTCTGCTGTAATAAGTGTTAAAACACCAAGTATGCCAAACATGACCATAAACACATAAACATTCATATGCTAATGCGCTTTGATACATTTTACACTCAGACATGTGACATGATTCATGCAGTCCCGGTTGCTATAGTAACATGGTAACATTAGAACTACAGTAAACTAAAACTACCCAAAACTTATTTCACCAACAAGGTTTAGAAGAAATAACCCTAACGGCGGCTCTTCAGTTGGGGAAATACTTGTGCCAT
The DNA here is from genome assembly GCA_011419295.1 of Clarias macrocephalus. Classification (NCBI taxonomy): domain Eukaryota; kingdom Metazoa; phylum Chordata; class Actinopteri; order Siluriformes; family Clariidae; genus Clarias; species Clarias macrocephalus. The sequence goes on along the minus strand of JAAGKR010007690.1, from coordinate 13,596 downwards.
CAGGTTTAAATTGGCTAGACTGCATACCTTTATGCAGTGTATCTGTTTGTGCAGAAATTTGTGCACCCCTGAAATAAGGTGTAGATGCTTTTTTGACAGAATTGGAGCTGAATGAATTTGTGTTGTTTACCGGTTTGCAACTCTGACAGATGGTTTAAAATGTTCGACCATCTGTCGCGAGCTGGATGTAGCAATTACAATCAGTTTTATCTTTTATTATGAAGAAAGTTGGACGGTGTAGAGCATTTTTTTAGATTAACATCATAACAACAGCAGGAAGGGAGTGAAGATGGAACGAATCAGCAGTGAGGTCTGGAATTTTTTACAGCAGAAAACAAACATACTAATGAAATGTGTCTAAAAAAGTCTTATGGAGGTTTTTCATTCATTATCCCCCCATCCTCTCTCTCTCTCTCTCTCTCTCTCTCTCTCTCTCTCTCTCAAGCTGTTTTATTTTAACTGACCAATAAGTGATTCAGTGACGCATTGATTTAGTCAACCAGTGACTCATTAACTTAATGACTCAGTAAGTTAGTCACTCAAAAATAAATGACTCAAAGCCATGCAATCAGAGCTGAACAGAGTTAAATGACTCAGTGAATCAGCTATTCATTGACTCAACGGCTCTGTGACTCAGTGAGACTGTTCCTTGCCAGAGAGCCATTTGCACACAGTTGTTTTATTTACAGAACATTTAAAAATATGTAAAAAAAAAAAAAAAAAAAAGTTCAAAACGTGTTAAAAGTGAAGCTAAGGACCCATAAATAATATTCTAAGCAATCTTTTATAGGTTTTTTTCTTTTCTTTTTTATATAACCCTTCAAGAGGGTGTTCCCCATCAGAAAGAGATGTAAGGAGAACTTTCTTTGATAGCCTTGAAGGCTTAGCAGTGTTCCAGGGTCGAGCAGAACCGTGGAGAACCCTGTAGAACAGTGGTGGCTACCCTGGTGCTCACCTTGGTACTCGCTTCTGATCAGATCAGGACTGTTGAGTCACTCAGAACCTGGAAGATACCAATTCACTGTGTTTCCCCCACTTCACCTTTATCTAAGATGGTATCTTCCATCTACTGATCTGCTGATACCCTGGATCAGATGTGTTCAGTCATTCAGTAGGTGGTGTCTTCCATCTACTGATTGACTGAACACATTTGATCCAGGATATCAGCAGAACTTTACATCCTCTTTGGATCAGTAAACCTACTGTACAATACACTATGACAAAGTGTCCCAACTAAAAACAAGTAATAACTAAAAAGACTTTATTACTATTATAGTGATACAACGAAATAAAAAAAAATGCTGCATCTCCGAGAGCTCTGACGCACTGCATCCGTCCACACCACGGTCGAGTTAAATTAGGAGGCTTTTTACGAAATAAGGACCATTAGGTAGCCACTGAAGCCTTAAAGAACCCACTGGTGTAACCTTAAAGGTTATTGATTATTACAAAAGAAGGTTCTTCCTTTTAGAATGTGTGAAACCTCATTTGAAAGCTGCAAATATTTTGTTATGCAGTGAAATTTTCCTTTTCTATTCTATTCTATTCTTTTTTAGGTCACAGAAAGCATTTCACTGCATATCATACTGTGTATGGTCGTGTTTGCGACGAATAAAATTTTAATTTTAATTTGAACCCTTCACGAGCCCACATCGCTCCTGCCAATGTAACAGCCGCCCATAAATGTTCCATCTAATAATCCAAACACAAACGTAATAAAGATTTGTAATATTACATTAGAGGGAAATTATTACAGTTTTCACCTTCCTACAAATGTAACAATTTTCTGCAAATGTGAAAAACTACTAGTACATAATTGATTACGTTTGAAGGATTGTGACATTAAAAACTGTATATTTGTATTATGGTTGTGGCTTATTACCTTGGCGTGCTGTTATTATCTTGGCATGTGCTACCAATAATCTGAGGGAAGCATCCAAGTATGTTTCAAATCATATTGTTTCACAAGTGTCCCAAGTAGGAGGAATTCTGGGGCAGTCCAGTGAACCCTGTGGGAACCATAACGAACCGCATTTTAGAATTTCTTTAACAAGTTCCGCCCTTATTTGTCACATAAACCTTACCGCACAGTGAAATTCTTTATTCTTTGCATATCCCAGGTTTTGTTAGTAGGGTGGGGACAGAGCTCAGGGTCAGCCATTGTACAGCACCCCTGGAGCAGATGGGGATGAGGCTCTTGCTCAAGGGCCCAACAGCAGCGAACTGGCAAAGCTTCTGATCAGTAACTCAGAGGTCTTAACACACTGAGCCACCACTGCCCTCATGATACCCTCATAACTTGTTACCACATTACTCTGAGGTCACTGAAATGGCACATGTGTTTCTGACCTCAGCACCAAAAGAACAGCACAAGCTGACCAAAAAGCTGTGGGGAAAAGAGGGGGACTCTTTTTGTATGAGGTCACATTAGGGGGAAATCTAATCAGCCAATACAAAAAAATGGAAATACCTTTTTACAAAAAACAGGGAGTGTATTTGTGTATAGTCTCATTTTTCTTTGTATTTGTGCACATATCTGAATGTCTAAGCATTGAATGACTATGCTGAATTTTACATAATAGCTGCCCTTTAAAGTCCATGTAGAGCTCTATAACATAATGTTTCACTATTAAAACAGTGTCTCAGGAAGCATTCTTGAATGTACAAGAAACCCACAAGGAACCCTTTATAGGAATCTTTTAGGGCCTGTGTTTAAACCACCCACCAGAGCTTTATTAGAAACTGTTCCAAGAAGAACCATTTTTGGAAGTCTATAATTACACAATAAACAACTTACCAAAGAAAAAAAAGGAAAGAAGATTACTATGCAAATTTTCTCTCAGTTTTAGCCTAGATGTGTTAATTAGCTGATTAGATGAAGTGAGTGAGTAATGGACGGAAAAAAAAAAAAAAAGATTGATGAATATGTTTTGTAGTTAAACTCTTATGCATCACGCCCCATGGGGGCGGTGCTTGTAGCAGAAATCCACTTCCCATCATGCATACATTATTAATAACCAGAGAGCAGCTCTGACCACAGCAGTAACCACCGTGCAGTTCTCTTCCGTTAGTTTCGTTGGGGTTTTAATACTTACATGATTTAAATTTTTTTTTAATAACAACTCCCCTCACCCCCACCCACCTGCCGAAAAAAATAAAAAATACTCCCACACATTTAATGCACCCTAAAAACACTAAGAAAACAGTGATGTAGGCTTAAGGAGGGGACGGAATTAAAATAAGCCCACAAAGAGCTTAATGAGCTGCTTCCCTGTGGAGCTCAGTGATTTTAATCACTTCACTAAAATAGACTTTCACCTCAGCGTGACAGCAGCACTCGCTCATTTCCCACATCTATTCAGCAAACGCCAGCACAACCAGCTTTAGCATGAAGTCTGAGTCATCTTCACCGCTTCGGTTTAAAACAAAAAGGACACAAAAAAGAAGAAGAAAAAAAAAAGAATCATTTTTTTTTTTCATCCATAATAATATTGTAACATTTATCTGGCTGTAACGTTTCTTGAAAGTTTCATGGATCATTTTCGGAGCACAGCGCTCTCGAATGCTCTCCTGTGATTCACTGGAAGGTGTTGATTAATGTTCCGTGACAGCGGCTCAGAAGGTTTATATTAATGCGCTCAAAATTTTGAATATGTTATCGTTTCTATGGCAACAGCTCATTCACAAGGATCTCAGCTCCAAATCCAGGGAATAAAACGTGTGTAGGTGTGGATACACTGAAGAGCTCTGTAAGGAAGGTGTTGACTGAATGGGTAAGGAAGGAGTCTCCAGTGTCAGTGCTTTGTGTATTCACAATCAAACTGAAGGACGAACCAAAGAAAGTAGTTGGATGAGAAATAGATTTAATTTAATTTAATTTAATTTAATTCACTAACTACAGCTAATTAGGTAACTAATGTACCCCTATTCTTAACTTTTACTTGATTTATTTTTATTAATATATATATATATATATTTTTTATCAGTTGTCCTGCAGTTTTATCTAAAAGATTTTAATCCATCCGCAGATTCTGGTGCACGTGGGGTTCCTGACCGAGGAATCGGGTGACGTTTTCAGTCCCAAGGTTCTGAAAGGCGGGCCGCTGGGTGAGATGGTACAATGGGCTGACATTCTCACGGCTCTCTACGTCCTCGGACACAACCTGAAGATCTCCGTGTCGGTCAAGGAGCTCCAGGGGTGAGTCAACGTTCCTTTTGCCCTCGAAATGGGCGTGGCTATACGTATCACTCAACAGAGCCAATCATTGCGATAGTTTACCATAAATACACAAAAGTATGGAAGACACAGAAACACAAACACACGTTGTAACTGTTGAAAACTGAAACTTCAGAGATGTATGGACAGAACATTGTTTGTTTAGTGTTCCTGAGGGAAAGTTTAAATCAGTTTGTCTCATATGTTCCGAAACCCTGTTGCTAATTAAAGCAGTGATGTGAAGTGCCACTATAATATAAAACACTGGAGCAAACATACCCAGAGCAGCCCGAGGTGAGGGCACATACAGTATAATGCGCAGGAGTAAACATGTGCTAGGATCATTCGCTCATCTGAGGTGTTGTGTACTAATAAAAGGAGTCCTTCTGGTTACCTAGTTTAGCCGTAGTGTCAGTTAGTGTGGGTGCTGGCTCCAGTCCCCGAGATGAATCATTGGGGTGGGTGGCCACCGGGACACGATTGCTAGCATAACTCATAGCTAAGAGGCTTTAGCGTTCGCCGGCTTTGCTTTATGGGGGCTGATATGGAAGCGTACAGGACTTTGATGGCATTAGTTATTCATGGCGCGGTGTAGTGGCTGACAGGCTCATTCACCGGAGACCGATAGCAGCCATGTGCAAACCCCCTCAGCCGGAGTTATGGGGAGTCACGCTAATATATCAGCTTCTACCGAGGGAATTATGTGAAACTTCCCACTTTTCGGGCTCTCAGAAGCCTGGGAGAGCCTTTAGCGCTGCTGTGTTATTTTAAGCCATATGGCTTTAAGACTTAGCTTGTTGACTGTGCCGGGTTAATGCTAACAATCTCCCGAACAGCACTTCAGTTTAGACTCTATCCAGCCTAGGTATTTTATTTAGAAGAGAAGACATTCTGTACGTTTAACCTGTCTATAGTTTTATGAAATGTTGTGGATTATCCTGGAAATAGGATCCCAGCAGGACACCCTAATGTTGTATGAACGTAGTGATATATCTGTAACCTTGATAAAATGCCCTTATGATAAAGTTGAATAAATGATTCAAAATCCAAGCTGCAAAAAAACAAACAAAAAAACAAAAAACAAAAAACAACTCAAAACAATGAAAGTGTAACTTTGATTCAACATCCGGCCACATCCATGGCATCTTTATTTTCTAGCAGGGTTTGGGATTCTGTTTGTAGATTGGGACGGACACAAAAACACTATACCCATACCAGTATCAATACTACTTGGCGTCCTCTTCTCTGTTCTACTCCATTTTCTTCTTATTATCGATATCAAAGGCAGGAACTAGAGCACTTAATTGTTTTTGCTTCTTCAATGGATTATATAATGGGGTAATAATCTGTCTGAGGAGGCTGGGGATTAATATATATATATATGTATAAAATGTGTGTGTGTGTGTGTGTGTGTGTGTGTGTGTGTGTGTGTGTGTGTGTGTGTGTACTATCCCTACATGATGTGAGCCAGTGATAGCAGAAACTCTTGTCAGAAGTGCTGCTTTGTAATGAATTTTATTTCAATAAAGCAGATGTCTCCCAGCATGCACCTCTCCCTCTCTCTCTCTCCGTCTTTCATTATCTTGATTCCTCACTAAAATGACCTCTCTAACTGTCATCCTGTGATCCTCTTAAAGCATTAAAGCATTAAAGCTCACGGTACATCAGTCTCCTGATTGGCTGTTTAACCAACGCCGGGGTCTAATTGGGTACCGAGCGGCCGATTAACCGATCAAACCAACCACGGCTAGTGTCCATTAGCATAAAACACTCCTTCTGCTGCCCGCAATCCCGCTTGTCATTTACTCTACAGTACATGCTGGGATGCGCACACTGCCGATCTGTGGTAAAGGGCATATCATTGATGTGTGTGTGTGTGTGTGTGTGTGAAACAGTGCGACATTATGCTGTCGTCTGGTTTTGTGTAGAAATTAGCTTGACTAGCACCCGCTCATTCTCACTGTCTCCGAAAACTGTCCAACTTTTGCTCTTTATGCAAATACCTGCTAAACCATAACAGATACAAAAATAAAAGTGTAATCATCATCATCATCATCATCATCATCATCATCATCTTATCAATTCTTCTTCCTTTTTTGTTAATTTTTTAAACTTCAATTGCAACTAATAGGTGGTGGAGGCATTTTGTTTGATGGTAGCATGATATATATATATATATATATATATTTTAAAAAGCGTTTGAACACTTGTACAGTTTATGTAAAATTATCACTGTAACCAGCAAGTCAGCTGATAATATTGTGAATATATTATGAATAAGGTTAAAATATTTTAGTAACATTGCAAAAGCAAATCTTTGGGTCTTCCTTCTTTCTGTTCCCTTTCTTTCTTTCTTTCTTTCTTTCTTTCTTTCTTTCTGGTTCTTTTGGTAGATATTATTTCTAGTTTTGGGCATTTATTTATTGAAAGAAGCTTAATTCTTTGCCAAAAGAATACGAAAATTTTGCATAAAATTTTAGTTACAGTACATTTGGCCAAAAATAAGCCTAATAATCTCATTTTTTGTTTGTTGTAAACTTTATTGAAATTAGTTGAAAACTGTTTGGGCGTCACGGTGGTGTAGTGGTTAGCATTGGCGCCTCGCACCTCCAGGCTCGATTCCCACCTCCGTGTGCATGGAGGTTGCATGTTCTCCCTGTGCTTGGTGGGTTTCCTCCGGGTACTCCAGTTTCCTCCTACAGTCCAAAACATGCAGATTAGGCTATAGTGTGTGAAAGTGCCTGCGATGGATTGGCACCCTGTCCATGGTGTACCCCGCCTTGTGCCCTAAGCCTCCTGGGATAGGCTCCAGGCCCACATGACCCTGAGTGCAGGATAAAGCGATATAGACGATGAGTGAGTGAGTGAGTGAGTGAGTGAGTGAGTGAGTGAGTGAGTGAGTGAGAGTAAATAGGTTTGGATTACTTGGATTACTTACATGAATATTTCACTTGCTCACATGCTACGACTTTTTGCGGTATAGAAAGTTTTCTTATTTCTTCTTTTCAGGAATCCTTTTTGGTTAACACTGTAGAAGTACATGCAGAAAGAGGAATTATGTGTAATATTCATAACTGTTAGGGTGAAAATATACTTGCTTTTAAGTACTTGTCGTATCCAAAGCATGATAATTTGATGCATAGCTTGTACACATTCTCAGAAATTGACACAACGTGCCTATACACCCCCAATCCTGCAATACGCACTTAAACGGTAGGGGCGGTGCAGTCAGCCGGTGGCATTTAGGATGGTATTTATCTCCCATCAAAACAGTTGGCGGGAGATAAATACCATCTTAAATGCCGATTTGGAATCTAAGCTCATGACACGAGTGTCGCCATGTTTGTTTACATTTTGGCATTTCGCAGATGCTCTTATCCAGAGCGACTTACAAAAGTGTTTGGAAATTTCCATAAACTTTAGGCAAAAACATCTGGATTGAATTCTCCAGTGTGTAAGGAAGGAGATGTAAGCTGAAATGACAAACACTAGGTTAAGAACTCTAAAATGCCTTATTAAACCCGGGAAGGATCTCTGAGGTGGAAATGTGGTCGGAAAAAAACATCCTGCTTGAGCGTGATCTGGAATCACTTAAACGCTACGTGAGATCAAATTGTAAAAAAATAAACAAATAAAATAAATAAAATAAATAATAATAATAATAATAGGAACTGAACAGGTGTGTAGACTTAATAAACCACTTGTCAGTGATGCTGATCAGAAAAAAACGGCTTCAGTTGGTTATGGAGCATAAAGAATGGACTGTGGAGCATCGGAAAAAAGGTCATGTGATCTATCGAGCCCAGATTTATCCAGTTCCAGAGTTATGGTGCATCAGTGTAAGAAGAGATGCACCCATCAGTGCCTACTGTACAACCTGTAGGGGGCAGTGTTATGACCTGGGGATTCTTCTGTTGCTCAGGTCCAGGCTCAGAAACATTATGTATGCAAAAAAAAAAATGAGGTCAGCTGACCACCTGAATGTACTGAGTGACCAGACTCAAACTGTGACAGAGTGCCTCAGGGTGCATGAGACACCATCTTCACACATGGGTTGAGAAGCTTTGGGATGTGCTGGAAAAAGGCTTTATGCCGCGCTCCGACTTTCACATCATCAGTACAAGATCCAGGAGAGAAATGAATCCGACTCAGGATGGAAATAAAGTCATAAATAAGCTTATCGAAACGATGCCACACTGAATATGTGCTTTCATTGAAGCAAAAGGCGAGAAAATATTAAGCAGGTAGAGTGTGTGAACGGATACGCTCAGGACACTGCCGGGTGACGACGCCAACGCATGGTTTATCTCGGTGTTTGTTCTGCATTCGAGTGGATGTCGTAACTCGTAGTTCCATGTTCCATGTGCACAGTAAGGTGGGGATGAAGGAAACGGCTGCTGATGACGATGTTCTTTATATATACAGTCTCCTGTTTCATTTGGAATTGTAAAGAATTTAATCTCTCGCTCTCTCTCTCTCTCTCTCTCTCTCTCTCTCTCTCTGTGTGTTTAATTTCCTGTAGTGTTGGTCAAGTGTTTGTGCGTTATTGCACTGCGTATCTGTGTCTAAATACAGCCTGATGCCATTATCTCAGACATAAAGGATTTGCTGGTTACATAACAATTCAACAAGACACTCTTGATGAAAATGTGTGTGTATGTGTGTGTGTGTGTGTGTATGTGTGTGTGTGTGTGTGTGTGTGTGTGTGTGTGTGTGTGTGTGTGTGGTATCATGCTGCATAAGACTATATTATCTTCAGTGTTGCCAGACGTTGAGGTGGAAACGAATCACAGGTGTTTATTATTTTCTCTTCCTTAACACTTTCTCACATGTCGTCTTTTTCAGGTTTCTAAATAAAATTATTTCATGTTTTGCTCTCAGGAACTGGACCCACCTCAGGAACCCAAAGTGGTTGAAAAAATAATTATTAGTGATGAATGCAGTTTTAAAATAAGTAATTAAATAAATACATACATAAATAGACACATAACAAAAACGCGCTTTGAAATCGTGAAGGGGTGGAGGGTGGATTTTAAATTGTATTGTTTTGCACACCTCAGCAAGTGAACATATCTTGAATCCGATCACATGCATTTATTATTTCTTGATAAAAGGTTATAAGAACCAGATCTAAGATTATTAAACTTATTTTTTGGATGAGGTTTGCTCATTTTTAAGCATAACATTTCTTGTTCTATTGGCAGATCATTTGGCAATAAAGGAAATAAATCCTTATAACTAGGAAAAAAAAAACAAGAAATAAATTCTTTGAAAAAAATGTAAATGTAAATTTGTCTAGATATCGGCATAAAATCTTATATATGTTTTATATAGATAGAGAGAGAAGAAACCGAAGGAGGCCAAATCAAAATCTGGAACATTCTTAAAAAGAAGGAACACACTGGAGAGTTCAGCAGCACAAAAACCCTTCTTCCTTCCTTTCTTCCTTTCTTTCTTTCTACTTCTCTCCCAACCTTTGTTTGTTTCTTTCTTTCTAAATGTCTAAAAATTTATTTTTTTATTTCTTCCTTTCTTCCTCTTACTCTATCTTTGCTTGTTTTTTGTTGCTCTCTTTCCTTTTTTCTTTCTTTCTTTCTTTCTTTCTTTCTTTCTTTCTTTCTTTCTTTCTTTCTTTCCCTTTTTCTTTCTTTCTTTCTTTC